>AWWV01011893.1:57500-115359 GCA_001974805.1 Corchorus capsularis | reverse complement strand
CGACCTTTACGAAAAATATTCCAAGATGTCTTAATCTTCATCCTTCTTTCATTGATTTCCTTGACTTGGTTGGAAAAGGTTCCTTCTTTGAATCCAATTTGGACTTGACCACAGAAGTTTCCTTGGCTTCTCCATTATCCTTGACAAATTCGAGAATAATGGGTTCATCATCTTCAATCTTGATCTCCTTTGCTAGCATATGCAATTCTTCTTCTTTCTTGCTTGTCCCTTCATCCATTGTAGACTTAGTTGAATATGGTTCTTCCAACTCCTTTCCACTTCTCAAGGTAATAGCGTTCACATTCTCCTTTGGGGGCACTTTTGATTGAGATGGGTTTTGTTTTGGCCTTTTGCTTTGACCTCACTCACATCACTTGCCAATTGACCTAATTGCTTCTTGATGATCTCCATGGTCTTTCTCATTTGTTGCATTCCCTCAGAATAATGTGAAGATTGCCTTAGATAGTTGTTTGGCCTTGCTTGGTAAGTACCTTGGTTCCCATAAGAATTGTAGCTTCTTGGAAATGGCTCTTGCTTCCGTTGAAATCCCTCTTGCATTCCAAAAGCATTGACTTCTTCAACATCATCTTTAACCAAACTAGGGCACTTATCCGTGTGATGTCCTAATGAACAAATCCCACAAACCTTTGACACACTTGATAAGTTCGATTTGACCAAATCAGTGAGCAAAGCAATTTGTTGATTTGCTTCTTCTCCTTAATATCTTAAACTTTCATTGAAACAAAGTAATCCTCTTAATATCTTAAACAGCTCCATTTAAATAATTGGTATAGGAGAGGAATATTCGACCCTCCAACATGCTAAGAAGAATTAACCCGCATCTCGCTGACGATTAATCTCTATTGTTTCTAATCAAACATTCACCCTGTGAAGAATCATAGGACAAGCATTAAGATTTACTTTTCCACATGCATGATAAATCAATACCAAACTTGTCTACATCAATTTTCCCATCTCGGCCTAAAGATTTCAACAAGGTTTGATATCCCATTGAACCTAGGACTCCTAGAATTAAAATTGTTACTTGGACCAACTTTAGCTTGACTCAAGCTACTTGAATCTAACTATAGCGTTCATAAATCTCAAGACATGTTACGCACCAAATCAATCAAAGTATAAACACATAAGATGAAGTATAGAGATAAGAAACGTATTTAAACAGAAAAAGCTCAAATTATTAAGAACAAAAGTCTCACCATAGATTCATTGATCAAAAGTACCTAAGGAAAAGAAGTATAAAATGATTAGCTACTCAAGGATTGCAAGCAATCCATGAGAGACTTACAATGCTTGGAGGCCGGCTGCCTCCTCCCTCTCCTTGACGGCGCAAGACCTAGAAAACTAGGGAAAATTATGTAGAAAAGTGTTATGAGAGGTTGGCTAGGGTTCTAGACTTAAGAGGGTATTTATAGGGGTTGACTTAGGGCTAATTTAGAGCTAAACAAACCCTAAGGACGTGCTGGGCTGCTCTCCAAGTCTTCAAGCTAGTCCAAATAAGAATTTGGGCTTAATTGGATCAATCCCGCATAAAAGGCCCAGAACAGTTTCTGTCTGCTGACTTCAGGGGCATTTTCGTCCACGAAAACGTTCGAACTGGGCTTCGACCAAAACACTAAAGTTGTAGATCTTGGAGTTAGCTTTCCAACGGCTACTCATAGGCCTCAAACAGAGCTCTAGATAAAAAGTTATGGCCGAAATAGAGAAAGGTCGCCAAATCTGGAAACAAGTGAAGAGGCTTCAAGGTGAAGACACGCATGATGGCATGCTTGGCGCGCGCATGGCTGCAACATGACTCCCCCTGGGCGCCCATGTAGATGGCTTGTGCGCCCAGGGCGTTACTCTCAGCCCCCATGTCGCTAGTGCCCATGTGCTTGCTGGTGGCATGTCTCGACTAGCGCTGGGCGCCCATGTGCTATGCTTGGCACCCCATGTGGTTTGCCTCGCGACCCATGTACTCCAGTTCTATGACACATCTTGATATGTTTTCTTGCCTTGAAATTCAACTTTGCTCCTTTGCTTCAAACTCTTGAAAATCAATCTTATGATGATAAAATTGACTCTTCAAGCTCTTCAATCACGAACATATTGGCTTCATTCTTCATCCAAATTGTCCTTGGAAAATATTTGTGTAAATAATCATCCAAAAAGGCTCCAAAAAGGTACAAAAATGGTGATTTTGCACTTTTCTCACTTTAACACCTATAAACACAAATATAACAAATATAAGGCATAATCAAGCATAAAATACCCTAAAAGCATAGGAAAATGATCATAAAAAAATGCATAATTTTGGTCCGATCATGTGGTAAGGGTAACTTTCACAAATCTTGTTGTACCTTTTCCAATATTGAAACCACTTCTCATTAGGTAGTTGGCGACAAGAATTTATTTTGCTTCTGACATCAGCACGTTTGGCTTCTGGAAAGTATTGGTTCAAGAATGCTCTCTCCATTTCCTTCCAAGAAGTAATCGATTTCGATGACAGAGTCCAAAACCACTCTTCCGCTTTACCTTCCAATGTAATTGGAAAAGCTCGAAGCCTTACTTGCTCTAAAAGTAAAGAAATTAAAAGCACACTCTCCCCGGCAATGGCGCCAAAATTGTGATCTGTCATTGATCAAATCACAAGATAATTCCCCACAAACCAATAACTACTAGCTATGGTAAGTAGGGGTCGAATCCACAGGGAGAGAGGATAATTTCTTCACTAATTAATTATGTTAAAAAGAGTAATATGAAAGAAGAGATTTTGGTAATTTTAAATTAAAACTAACAAAATAAATTAAAAGCAAAGTAAATTAAGTAATCAACTATGTTAAACAACCCTCCAATATAGAATCTATTTAACCCTTGACAATATTAACATGGATCATCGACACAAAACATGAATTTGATATTAATTGCCAATCAATTAAGCATTATAAATTAATCGAAAGTAGTATATATCCTAAGACGTAGGCTTCAACTTTCCTTAGAACAAAATATTCTTCCTAAAATCTTAGACAACTCTACTTAAATAAATGGTATAGGAACAGACGTGATGCTAATTCCAACATTCTAAGAGAATTAATCTTGCGACAAGCTAAAACTATTCCTATTGTTCCAATCTAGGTGTTACCCTCTTCATACAACAAGCATTAAGCTTTACTTATCCACATGCATGAAAAATCAATACCAAACTTACCTACATCAATTTGCATCTCGGCCTAAAGATTTCAACAAGGTTTGATATCCCAATGAATCTAGCACATCTAGTTTAATTATCACTTGTTACCAACATCAACTTAACATAAGCAAACTTGAATCTAACTTTAGCATTCATACTTTTCAAGATAAGTAGGCCTGCAAATCCATCAAACATGAACACATACAATGAAATACAGAGATAAGAAACATATTCAAGCAGAAATCAAATTATTAAGAACAAAAGTCTCCCCATAAATTAAATGTCAAGAGATCAATATGATTCTACATTGGAGAAATAAGAGATTAGCTACTCATGAATTGAGTAGCCATCAAAAGAAAAAGAAATAGAAAAACCTAAAGTATGGCCGGCGGCTTCCCTAGCTCCAATCTTCAACCTAATTCGCCAACTCCTCCCTTTTTGAGAGAAAATGTGGTTATTTATACTAGAGACTTAGGGCTAACTTAACCTAAGACAAAATAGACATTTTAACCTTCAAAAGAGTGGAATTTCGTCCTCTAAGTCTGGGCTATCTCCAAATACCAAATTTGGACAGATCTCAATAACTTGGGCTTGATTTCATGGGCTTTTCTAAGTCCAACATGTCTGCAGAAACTTCAGGGACATTTTCGTCCACGATAAAAGCAAAACTGGGATTCGAGCAAAACACGAAAGTTGTAGATCTTGAAGTCAGCTTTGCAACGCCATCTCATTTGCCTCATTCGGAGTTCTAGATCAAAAGTTATGGCCAAAATACAGAAGGGTCGCCAAATCAGGAAACAATTGAAGAAGCTTCAAGGTGAAGTGACGCGGAATGCTGCTGGCGCGCACGCGCGGGTGCTGGTCCCGACTCCCCCTGAGCGCCCATGTCATTGGCCTGTGCGCCCAGGGCGTTGGCCTCAGGCACCAGGTCGCCTGCGTCCATATGGGTGCTCGGTGGTGCTCCCGACTGGCGCTGGGCACCAATGCGCCATGCTTGCACCCCATGTGGTTTGCCTCGCATCCTATGTGCTCCAGTACTACAACGCCATTTGACATGTCTTCTTGCCTTGAAATTCAAGCTTGCTTCTTTGCTTCAAACTCTTGAAAATCAATCTTATGATGATAAAATTGACTCTTCAAGCTCTTTAATCACGATCATATTAGCTCCATTCTTCATCAAAATTGTCCTTCGAAAATATTTGTGTAAATAATCATCCAAAAAGGCACAAAATTGGTAATTTTGCACTTTTCTTCCCTTTAACACCTATAAACACAAATATACCAAATACAATGCGTAATCAAGCATAAAATACCCAAAAAGCATAGGAAAATGACCATAAAAAGATCCATAATTTTGGTCTGATCAACTTGAAACATACAAATTTGTTTCCGAATCATCCATGCAATAACCTTTCAAGTTCTTCATATAAGTCATAGATCATGTAATAACCTTTTAACCGACACTTGAATAACTTCAATCAGACATGTTGACAAAAAAATTATACGACATTAAAAAGATCAGCAATCAAAACCACAAAATTTCGAAAGCACTTCTTAGAAGACCAAAACATCAAAATTGGCTTTTGAATTCTTCATGAAAGTTGTAAATCATTAAATTACCTTTTAATAGACACTTGAATCACCTTACTCCGACAAATAGAACACAAAATACAAAAACAAAAGCCAACGCGATAAATCGACCAACCCATAATGTAAATGATTGAATAGCACAAAGTATAAAAGTATGAGGATCATTTGATAAATAATACAAAAAAAATCATTTGCTTATAGAAAACGTGTCCCACGAATAGTAATATTATCCCAAAGTACCCAAAATACCCTCAACCATCAACCGAAATAACGAAAAAACGAAGACTTGAAATGACCAAAAAACCAAACCCCACATTAGCCAAACTCATGAGGTTTGAATATGTTTTGGTTATTTAGTAATTTCCTTTTGGATTTTACATGTAAGGCATATATATATATATATATATATATATATTATACAATATATAAAAGCTCATACAAAATGTTGCATTCTCATGCGTCCACACTGTCCTCACACCAACACCAGAAAAAAAAAAAGTTTGTTCACACCAAAAAAAAAAAATCGTTCACACCAGAAAATAAGTTTGTTCACCAGCCACCAAAAGTCACCAGACTCAACTGGTCTAATGATAAATTTCCTCTATAAAAGGAGAATCACCTCTCCTATGTTCCTCACAACACACCATTATTTCCTCACATCACCTCTCCTTTCTTCTTCATCTATCTCCTTTTCATAGCTTGTTAATTTTGCTCTTTTGCTTTCATGGTTCACTATCTTGGTTTTTCTCTTTTATGTACTGTTTAATTTAATTTAATGTTACTGCTTAATTGCTTAGTATTACTAGCTTCCATTACTTTATTGCTATTTCATTTCAGTCTATTGTTAATTGCTTTATTTGGGTGTTCCTTGGCTGGCTTTAATTTCTGAAACCAACAATGTTCATTCATTTATATGTAATCAAGCAAAGGATGACTCTGGAAATGTAACCAGACGAATCTAGACCAATTAGAGCATAAATGAACGGTTGGGAAGATGGATAAAACGACATTAATCTGACTTTAATCAGATTACAAATAAAAACTTGACCATTAACAGACTCCTTTAATCACATCACATGAGATTTAACTACCTAACCATCAATCTAACATATTTTTTGCTACTTGCACAAATGACTCAAAAGACAGAACACAACCATTTCTTTCCCTACAAACTCTTCCTAAGTGAGAAGTGTATCGATGAGCTATGGGAACAACATTAAGAGATTAGCTTTACTCTTGGTGAAAATCTGAGTATAATCATTCACTGGGTTCAAAATCTGAGTATAATCAACTAATCTATATATCACAGCTCTTACCGTTAATTTATCTCAATTTTTGAGAATATATCTCTTCGCGTCTCTTCCTTTGCTCTTTATCTTCGCCACTCTCTCACTATTCTTCATTTTCTCATTCATTTCCTTTGACTAACCCCTTTGTGCAATCACTCCTTTCTTACATTTTCAGTCCTTTTTTTCCTGCCCATTTTCTCTCTTCTTTTCAGAAGTAACTGATAGAGAGAGATAAAAGAAGAAAAGGAACAGTTTCAGAATTTTTTGTTGGCAAATGGAATAGATTCAGAATAGAGAAGTCAGAGTAAAATGAAAGATAATTTCTTGATTTTTCAATTACATACAGATGAAACTTGCAAAAAGAGGGGATAATCTTAACTAGAAGCCACGTATAGCTAGCTATTTTTTACCCATCAAACAAAAGGACGAAGTAAGTAATTTAATTTATCCAATGACCATAGTTTGACAATCTAACGGTTATAAATATGATGAGTTGGCTAAATTGGTAATTTTGACTATTCTTTTTTACTTGTTTACAATCGAATTTGTTGATGGGCTTACTGTTATTAGTCCCAAATATGTGGGCTCGTATCACAAGCTAACTTTAAGTGCAGAAAAATGTCCTAATGTGTTTTCTTCTTTTAGTACTGTGTCATAATATGCATTAATCATAAGTAAATTGTTGTTATTTGAGATTTTTAAAGACGAATTAACATTTACATAGTTACGGTTACCTCTTATGATTAAGAGCTGCAATTAGCAGCTCAACAAGGTTAAAAGATAAGTTAAGACAAATTGTTTTACTTGTTTTACAAATATATATATATATATATATGTGTATATGTATATGTATATATGTGTATATATATATATATATACACTTTATCTCAAACAAAAAAAAATTAAGATCATACTTGCGTGGTATTTTGAATGATTTTTTTTTTTGAAAGAGTATTTTAAATGATTTTATTACCATTGAGTTGTTCAATCAAGGTTAAAAGACCTCAACATTTCTTTGCCTGATTTAGATTGTGGCCAATCTAGGAAAAAATATATATTTTTCACGTTTCTTTATATTTATTAATAATTTCTCACAAAGTCTTTTGTGATCTCAGTATATCATCGCATTAGTCTTGAAGCTGGATTTTCTTTTTACTTTTGCTACAGAATGAAACAGAGAAGTTATGGCTCATAGAGCAGGTGCTCTTGTTCAAGGAGGTCTTCGAAAGGGACATTGGTATGAAGAGGAAGATGAGATACTAAAAGTATATGTGAAGTTATTGGGTAGTGGTCGATGGAACGAGCTTGTGAAAATTTCTGGTATATATGAAAATGTTTGTTCCTATTGTTAGTTCAATCATTTGTATTTTTCGCTTTTACCCTGATCGTTGAAAGATGTAAATCTAATTTTAGGATTAAGGAGAACAGGTAAGAGTTGTCGTCTGAGATGGATGAACTATTTGCGTCCCGATCTTAAGCATGAAATTCAGTGCTGCAGAGGAAGAGGCTATTGTCAAACTTCATGAACAGTTTGGCAACCAGTAACTCTCTTTTTATCCCATACCTTTTTTGCTTATTAATATCGACTGGCATCGTCATCATTGTGATGCTGATCACTTTAAATTTGTGCAGATGGTCGGTGATCGCGCGTGAGCTACCGGGAAGAACTGACAACGCGATTAAAAACCATTGGAGGACCCATTTAGTGAAGAAAGCACTTGTTCAAGAAAATGGTTCACTTCAATTTCCCTGCACTTTTTAAAAGTAATTGTTAATCATCATCTTTGCAAAATGTAGCTAACAAACTGGTTATCAAACAGGCAATTTACAAGCTGGAGGAAATAATGATGATCAGACTTTGTTGACTAAAAGGCCAAGCAGTAGTGCTCAGCATGATGGGGATGGGAAGATTATGAAGTCTAATAATAAGATAAAGTTTGAAAACTCCACAAGTTATTGTCTTTCCTATCCATTTAACTGTATTCTCTTTCCAATAGGCACATATTACAGATTACAGCTCCCTTGCTCTTTTGAATGTTGCATTAATGTGATTTAGCAGTTAATGAAAAAAACATACATATGTCCGTTTCAGTAACCTGTAATGAAAATTATGAAGTCTAATAAGAAGATAACGTTTGATAACAAAAATAGAAAAATTAGATTGTATTTATCATATTTAGATATAAAAGATACTATTTATAATGTTACTTAAATTATAATTAAATCCTTCCCCGGGGCGAAGCCCGGGTTGGACCCTAGTATATATAAAAGAGACAAAGATTTGAGTTAAGTTAAGCATCGGGTTGGGAAGTGTAATTGATTTTTTTTTGTTATATATAAAGTTATATTTCTGATACTTCAGTTGTTAGGAATCAAACCCTAGTCATTAAAACTAAGAATCCAACGTTCTACTATTAAACCAAATGTCCGATGACAGTATATATAAAGTTTAGGAGCATGTGACTGCTCAAATTCTGAAAGTCAAGATAAATCGTTGATTTAGTTTAGGATTTACGGATTTGTTGGACTTTCATTTGCGGATTTTTTAAAATTGACAGATTACTTACCAAATAGGATATTGGAGTTAACGGATTCGAATGTAGGTGGAGTGGGCGAAAAATCCGAACTATATCCACTTGTGCCTATTTCGATTGACGGCCTATTTCGATTGACGGAAGTGTGATTAATAAGTTCTACTAGAAATTTAATTAGTTCCGAAAAGTTAATGGGTAAAATGTAGACTTTTTTTTTTAAAAAAAAAATTACCTATTTTTCCTCAACCAGTAGCCCTTTTCAAGTTCAAATAGGAGTATGTTTTATACATCCAATGGTTATCCTTCTTCAAATCAGATCCAACGGTCATTATATATGCTGACCTTGGCCGCATCGCAGCCAGCGCCAAAATTAAACCCTCTTTCACCAAAAAAAAAAAAATAAATTAAACCCTCTCTCATAAGTCGAGTAGTCGACTGGAGTGCCGCCAAACCTGCTAGAGTTTTAGCTTCCGCAATGGCAGAGAAAGAAGCAACGGCAGAGCCCACCGCCGATACCAACCCACAATCTGAAGACATGGATCTCGAAACCCTTAACTCACCTGCTCAAAACCCCGATGATGGCGACGCAGCCAATGGAGCCGACAACAACGGCGATCCAAACTCGAAGCGCGGCAGAGAAGAAGATGGGGAAGAAGAAAACGACGACAAGCCCAAGAAACAGAAGGTGGAGAAGTCCGTGGAGGAAGAAAGGTTGGACAAGGCGTCAGGGTCTTCCGAGTCGGGTCCGGTCCGACTCGGCCCCAAGGAGTTCGCTTCTTCCGTGGAGATGTTTGATTACTTTTTCAATTTGCTTCACTTTTGGCCTTCTCAGCTCAACTTTAATAAGGTAATGTGACGGTAAAGTGTCAGTGTTAGTTTTCCGGTTTTTATGTGATTCCTGTGACAGTTCTTTTATGTGAATAGAAGATTTTGAATTGTATTAGTATTAGTAAAAATGTAGCTTTCATGGTGAAGAAAGAGTATTCTTTTGCATGAAGGAATTAAACGTTTTAGTTAGCAGATGATTGATGTTCTAAAGGAGTTGAAATTTAACTTATTGTTTAATGAGAATGAGAAGCTAAGGAACAAAAATTACTGCTTTGCTGCTATCATCAGCTCTGTTTAGATAGATAAAAGCTGTTACTGTTAATGAATGATTTTATGTTAAAAGATCTCAGGTAATTGCTTGTTAGTTTGTGTAATTCTAGGGTTTGAATGCATATTATCGCTTCATCAGGCTGGGTTTTGGTTTAATAGTAGACTCTGGCTATAATTGTATTATTGGCTACTCTTAACTTTTGAATTTTACATTAGGATCTAGAGTGGAAATCATATGATCATGAACGTAATGTATGTAAATCTTCCTTTTTATTTCTTTGCTCCTAATCCATGTTGGTCTTAGGAATTGGGTTTTAAAAAACCTTACTTGTCTTTCACTAATATGCTGTCTCTTCGAAGAGTCTATACTTAAAGTAACTTAAACTAGCCAGTTGTAGGCAATGATGAAAACTCTACTGGCTGCCTAACACTTTGAAGTATATAGTTCATTAATGCTGTTAGGTGTTTCTTGAATGTAAGTACTAAACCATGACTTCTATGTCTACTTGATACGGCTACTGAACTATAAATGTGATTTTTTTGACATTAGAATTATAAATGTGATTAAAATGGGTTTAAAGTGAATGAGAGCATGTTACATCAATCCTTGCATTGTCAAGAGTGTTGGTTTGGCACTGGAATCCTTATAAATATTGTTAATTATTATGCTCATGGTTTTTTTTTGGCCAAATATTATGCTCATGGTTGATTTTTCCATTTTTTTTTCTTTTTAAATTGCAGTATGAGCATATGGTGTTGCTGGATTTGGTTAAGAAAGGTCATCTCGAGCCTGATAAAAAAATTGGTGGAGGCGTGAAAACTTTCCAAATTCGAAATCATCCAATGTGGAAAAGTAAATGTTTCTTTGTCATTAGGGAAGATGAAACTGCTGAAGATTTTAGCTTTAGGAAGTGTGTTGATCATATACTTCCCCTCCCCGAAGAATTGAAGATAAAATCTGATGCAAACAGGGCATTAGGCAGTGGGGGGTGGAAAGGACGTGGTGGAAAAGGAGGTGGACGAGGACGTGGAAGAGGTGGTAAGTCAAGAAACTAAGGAAATTGCACTTGGGATTTAGTATTTGCTACTTTATCTTTCTTATATGTGGCCCCAAGTTCTCAAATGATGTATTATCAAAATTTTGGATGTTATTCTATAAATGCTCGTCATTTGTTGCTGCTTTCATTTCGTGTTTGCTTTAAAGCAGTTACTTTAGAACCATTCAGAATTTCTCACCTGTTCATGATAGACATATTTTATATTCAGAATTAGTCTTCATCTAGGTTTAATTTGGTGGGTGATGCATATTTTATATCATAATCATAATGGAGCTTTTGGTTGAACTATATATGGCTTTACCTTAGACATTGTCTTACCCAAACCATGTTGAGCTCTTTAAATCATGATTTTTATGATGATATACTGAAAGAACCTTTGTATCTGGACTTGGAAGTGGGTTTGGGATATGATTATGTACCCAAAAGAGCAAGGCATGCTTAGTATTTTCCAAGGCTTTTTATAGTTTAAAGGTTCAAAGTCCATACTAACCTAGTAATACGTAGGTCCAAAGTTCAAACTTAGAAGACTGAATTGCGCACATTAAGGATACAAAGTTTTACACTGAATTCACCCAAAAGACTACCCCTTATTGCTACCATTTACCAACACTCTTGGAGTAATCTATTCTGGTAACAATTTTGAAGCTAGGAAATATATCAGGGAATCACAACGAAGCAGCAGTAGCCAATTAACGACATCAGATTCCGGTAGTACCGCCGATCAACTTGGTCAGACCAAAAGTAATAGCCATAGCCATCCACCCTCCGATCAGCACCCTTAAACTAGACCTTACCACCGGAGTCCTCCCAAGGACCGCTCCTGCCACACCAAACACTGCCAGGGCCAAGCTAGCCACAACAGCAACCACAGCCAGCCTCACCTTATGCTGCCTTATGAACACAGCTGCAAGCAATGGCACCACTGCGCCAATCGAGAAGGCCAAGGCGGATGCTATAGCAGCCTGGCATGGACTAGGCAGCTTCTCTCTGTCACTCTCTTGGTTGTAGTCTCCACTACTTTCCTGCATGCTTTTCTTCCTTTTTATTTGGGCTATCTCTATGTCTCTTTGAGTGTATACAGAGACGAATTCTCCAATTGCCATGCTACAAGCTCCAGCAACCAAGCCTGCAAAACCAGCAAGAAGCATGGCTTTGATGTCATCCTTAACAGCCCCAACACCCATCATCAATGAAGCAACAGAAACTAGCCCATCGTTTGCTCCTAGCACGGCAGCACGGAGCCACTGTGCCCTTTGTGAGTAATCAAACTCATCCTCTCCGTTTCCTTGGGTTTGGTTTTTCTCAACATTAGTATCAAACACATTAATGGACATCTCTAAATTCCCAACTGATGGTTGCTCACAAGTTCTAAGGGCAGCCATAGTGGAGAAAAAATCAAACTAAGAGGATGATGATTTCAAAGGGCAAAACGATATCTAAAAACTTTAAATGAAGATTTGCTTGTGGAAGGCACACGCTCATTTCTACAATTATATATAGGCTATATTTGGAGAAGGATTCTCAATTGTGGGTAGTATGAGTGCAGTGTCCACTTTGTTATGATTGTCCTTTTTCTTCTATAAACCAAACCCTATGGCCAATGACCTTACTTACGGCCATAATATTATCAATATAATATATTTAATTGCCTTTTATCTTCATTTATTAGGTCATTGTAGTGTAGATAACTTAATTTGAGAGTATATCTTTCCCATTATTCATCTTTTGAAGGTCGAGATTGTTAGCATTGGGGATTCTAATGTGCTATGTGCAATGGTAAGATTCACTATTATTGTGTATAATGACTAATGAGCTGTATGTAATGAGGAATTTGTAACTCAAACTAATTGCAAGCCTAGTGTACATGATTTTAAATCTACTTAACATAATTAAGTTCGGAATAAGTATTCTTCAAAAAAAAAAAAACTTTAAAATAAGTAACATAGACAGTTCTTTTTTTTATAGAAGAAAGTAACATCGGTATAGTTATGTTCTTCAATTAATATATTTTCTTAAAAAATAAAATTTTTACTCATTTAATACAAAATACATTTTAAGTCATAAATTAATAAAATTCAATTAAATAATTGAAAAATGTAAAAAATTACCACTTTAGATAAAATTGATAGAGGTACTAATAATGGTGGGAAGGGGTGTAAATGAATTGAGTCGAGTCGAACGAGCTCGGCTCGTTAAAAAAATTCTGAGCTTGAGCCAAGCTCGAGTCAAACTCTGAGCTCATTTTTCAAGCTCAACTCAACTACGAATTCGAGTTAGTTCGAGTCGGCTTGCAAACTCATTAACCTTCAACAATTTTCATTAATAATGATAAAACATATAAATTTTCAATGCAACACAAAAAAATAATTACTGAAAATAGACACAAAGTAAATATTCAACATCCTTAAACAATAAAACATTAAAAAGAATATATATTATTGTAACTTTAAACGTTATAAATAACATATACTAGCTGGATAACCCGCGCTCCGCGTGCGGGTGTTTTATTTGATAAGTTTTTTGTTAGGAAAACCCTTTCAAGAAATCGAATTTAGTTGAGATTTTAAGAAAATTTATTTTATAAGTGGTTTAAAGAAAATTCAGTTAAGAAAAGCAATTACTCTATTTGATAAGTTTTGTCAGGAAAACTATTTTAAAAAATATAATTTAGATGTTAAAATTCTAAGGAAATTTGCTTAAGAAATCAATTATATTTTATTTTTTTGAAAAGCAAAAATGAGACGTTCTATTTACATGAGTGATATGAGGCGTTGAAAGCCTGAAAGCTGCTATGAGGTACAGATCACCCCCTCAACAACCAAATCTTTGAATATACCAGCATCAACTTCATTGGTCTGCACATGAATAGCGTTGCCTTGATCATCAGTTTCAACAAAGAAAGCAAAATCGACAACCCTCTGGCTTCCTAGCAGTATGCAGTTCCAAGCTCGCACAACTCTCAGCTTGATAGCATCATTGGCTGGTGGTTGCAGCTGATTCGGATTAGTTTCCACCATCATGCCTTTCTTTCTCACTTTTTTCTCTTTGGTTTTGTGAGTTTTGTTCTGAAAACTATTGTCTATTTATATTCATTTTGGTGCTTGTATTTTCCTTTAAATCCAATAGTTCATTGCATTTTGTATTGTTTGGTATCTGTACTTATTTAATGAGTTCATCTCTTCTAATTTTTTTGTTGTTAATCTGTCAAATTAAATAAATCATTTTTTGCCAATCAAAATAATTAAATCATAAATTGAAATTTAACATACATTTAATACACAAAAAATTAAATATTAAATAACCACAAACATAATAAACAAAGGAGATTAACAATTGACACTTGTCAAAAAAACAAAATACCATATGGCACTCAATGAAGGCCTTGCTCATAAGATTAATAGTAGGTTTAATTATTAAATATATTAAATATTAAAAATAAATATATTAATTCGTTTAGACTCGCGAGCCGATCGAGCCGACTATTTTAAAACTCGAACTCGACTCGCTCACTACTCCGGGTAGCTCGAGCTCGACTCGTGAAAAACTGAGTCGAATTTGAGTACCTCATGAGCAGCTCGACTCATTTACATCCTTAGAGACCAGTTTGACTTTGTAATTATAGGGACCATAATCAAACATTTTAATTTTTTTTCTCGAGTTTCTTGTGAAAAATAAAAACGTTTAAGTTTTAGGAATTTAAATAAAATATATAGGTCAAACTTTAGGGACTAATTAATGGATACTATTTACTCTTAAATTATGAGTCTAATATAGCTTGAAAAGGTACTAAAGACTAAATCCTAAGCCTATAACTTGCAGGTAAGAGGACTAAAAGTTAATTAATACTAGTTTAACTTGCAGGTAAAAGCTTAATAAAAACGTTTAAGTTTTAGGAATTTAAATAAAATATATAGGTCAAACTTTAGGGACTAATTAATGGATACTATTTACTCTTAAATTATGAGTCTAATATAGCTTGAAAAGGTACTAAAGACTAAATCCTAAGCCTATAACTTGCAGGTAAGAGGACTAAAAGTTAATTAATACTAGTTATTTTTGCCCGCGTCAGAAATTTTGTTAAGTGATATTTTTGTTAATCGGACATCTGGATAAAAAATAATATGATATATTAAATAGATTATCAATCGAAAGCACAAAATTTCAAAAGTATTTTTTAGAATTTTGGAACATAAAAGTTAGTTTTTGAATCTTTCATGAAAGTTGTAGATCATAAAATTACCTTTTAATAGACACCTGAATTACCTTAATTGGGCAAATAGAACAAAGAAAATAAAAAATAAAGCGTTAAATCGAGTAATAAAATAAGAAAATAGTTGTTAATAGAGATCTTGAAATATAAAAATTCCCTTTTGAACCCTTCATGAAACTCGTAGATCAAATTAACTTTCGGGTTCTTCATGAAAGTTGTAGACCATATAACAGTAACCTTTTAACCGACACTTGAATAACTTTAATCGGACATGTGGATTGAAAGTTATATGGTATTAAATAGACCAACAATCGAAACAACCAAATTTAGGAAACATTTTTTTGAATTGAAACATAAAAAATTACTTTTGAGTCCTTTCTGAAAATTGTAAATCATGAAATTACCTTTTAATAAACACATGAATCAACTTAATCGGACAAATAGAAAAAAAATAAAAAATTAAAGCTTAAACGTCAGATTAAGATAGAATTTGTAAAGGACTAAGTAGTATAAAGTAGAAAAGTATGAGGGTCATTTGATAAATAATCCAAATAAGAAAATGTTTGTTTATAATGGAGATCGTGAAACATAAAAATTTCTTTTTAACCCTTAACGAAACTCGTATATCAAATTTAGCTTTCGGGTCCTTCATGAAAGTCGTAAATCATGCAATAACCTTTTAATCGACACTTCAATAACTTCAATCGGGCATGTGGACAAAAAATTATACGATATTAAATTAACCAGCAATCAAAACCACAAAATTTCGGAACCATTTTTTAGAATCAACACATTAAAATTGGTTTTTGAGTTCTTAATGAAAATTGTAGATCATGAAATTACCTTTTAATAGACACTTAAATCACCTTAATCGGACAAATAGAAAATAAAATACAAAAATAAAAGCCAACGTGTTAAATCGTGCAACCTATAATTGTAAAGGACTAAATAGCATAAAGTATAAAAGTATGATGATCATTAGATAAATAATCCAATAAAAGTATTAGTTTACGGAGAATGGACCCCACAAAATAGTAATTTTTTCATAAAGTTCCCAAAATACCCTCAATCATGAATCTAAATAACAAAAAACCGAGCATGAAAGTACCAAAATACTCCTCCCTATTTATTCTTCAAGTCATCAGAAGAGTTGGTTGGATTGGTTTTTTGGTACTTTAATATCCTCCTTTTATTGTTTTGTATAATATTGTCATTAACCTTGTAAACTCCATTATATTATACATCAGGAAAAACTAAACACTGATTTCTCATTGTTTAGTCAAGCTCGAACTCAAGCATCTTAAGTCATAACTGAGTCAAGTTTGCATATCTTAGCGTCCGTCCCAATCCCTCAAATATCTCTTAAGTAATACAAGTTCTCTCTCATAGAAAACAAATTAATTATAATATAGGAAATAAACCATTGTTAAAAAATCGGATCGGACCGACCGGTTGAACCGGGTACCAGAGGCCTCTTCGGTCCGAACAGTGTAGTAAATTTTTGGTCTGCCAACAAGTCAACAACCGGGTGTTTGACCGGTTCAACCAACAGTTCAACGGGAATCGGACCGATTTTGACCGATTCAAGGCATTTTGTGTTGATTTAAAATTTTGAATTTTGAAAAAGATTTATTGGTAGTAGGAATTGAACCCCAAATATAGTGAAAAATGTATAAACTACATAACTACTCTACCATAAAGCTTTCTATATCATTATTATGCAACATACTATAATTATTGTATATAAAATTCATTTTTTAGTCTCAATTGCCTTTCTCGGACTAGACCCACAGTTGAACCGATCAGACCGATCAAACTGGATGAGTGGATCCCTATCCAGTTCCCTTACCGGTCCGGTTTCAAAAACCTTTAAATAAACTAATGATTCGAGTTTGAGCTAGAGTTTAACAAATAAGTATCATTTAACTTTTTTTTTTAAAAAATAAAACTAAATTACGAGTCTAATCAAGCTTGAAAAGGTATTCAAGACACTGAAGTTAAGCTTGAGCTCAAGTTTGGGTCCAAATCAGCTCGGCTTGATGACTCCTCCAAGTATATATAACCTAACAATCAACATCATACAAAAGACTGTTTCAAAAAGAAATTTGAAAATGAATCTTATAAAATGATAAAATAAGTACGGTGAGAGTTTTCCCCATTAATGGTCCAACATGACTCGATTTGAACTAAATCAAGGTTTAATGGAACTAATTATTGGATACTCGGATTCATAAAAAAAAAATTTCATAGTCGATGTCGAACTATGAGTGGCACGTTGCATTATTAATTACATTTCAATTTTCAAACAAATTAAATTAGGTTCGAAGGATGGGATTGCAAAAAGCTTCTACCAATATATATATATATATATATATATATATAAATTAAACAGAGCTGCTTTTAAAGATGGATGCTGAATAGGAAGCACGAATTCGAGATGCAAAAGAATAGAATAACTAAGAAGAGAGCACGCATTCCACACGAAAGGCAAAAGTGAAATGTTTAGAAAAATACATAAAGAGTGCGCCTTCCACACGAAAAACCCCAATCAAAAATCAAAATGCATTCCTGGAGGGAGTGCGCAGTCCACGCGAAAGCATGCAGTGTACTCTTTCTTCAGTACTAAATATAATAATGAGCGAAGGTGAGATTTCCATTTGCTCAAACAAAGAGCATTATAACTTTTTTCAACCAAAAAAAAAAGAGCATTACAAATTTTAGTTTCTTTGTTTCATGCAAATACATATATGCTATTAGTTTTGATTAATTTATGTCTCCCGTTCACAATGTTGGGGTAGGTATATTTGTTAAATAAATAAAAGATAGCAAGTTCGGCATAGATATATATACTTGAGCATAGCGGACACGATTTCTTTTCCAGTTCTCCTAAACAAATGTTGTTAGGGAATAAGTCACTTATAAGATATATATAGGGATTGGCTCGCGGTACCAAAAAAAAATATATATATAGGGATTGGCAATTAATCTAGTTCAAGTGTTCAACTGGAATACTCGAAATCAAATTAACTCGACTGGAAACTAACTATTAAAAACTTGACATGTACTCTCCACCAAATTCCATCTTCATATATAGCTCGAGCTCAACCTGTCACAGTAATCTTCCATGGTTCCATTTACAAACAACTCTAAGTGACTTTGCTATTGAGGCGACCCTCCGATGGCACTCACCGACTCACTACTCTACTCATCGTTGGTACGACTACTATAGTGACTTTGCCTAGTCCCTACCACGAGGTCGGATCTAGCCCGCCCCGGTCCAGAATGCTACCATTTTTAGAGGAACTCCATTGTTTCCTCTCTACATAGCACACTTCACTATTCTATGCTTCAACGCCTTTAGCAATGAACCTCGAAACAATAGCCTATTGCTGGCTCGAGAGGTCACTACAACACTGAACTTACATTAATAGACTCACAGCAACAACCCTACTGCAATGGACACTTCACAACAAGAGGGAATGCTTATAATATGACACCTACAGCAATGCATAAGGCACTTTCAGGGAAGGAAATCCTTAATTTAATTCTCTAATTATATTATCTAACGTTCTAATTTGGTTGCCCCCACTAGGTGTCGACATGTGTGGACCAAGCCCACGTCCTTGGGGGAACTAATTGGGAGTGTGGTTAGGTTGGCCATGAAGGATCGTGTTGTGTTCTAATTAGTCTTCATGTAATCTTAGAGCTTAAGCTGCTTGGCTGGCTTTGAGTATGATTGAAAGATTAATCAGGAAGGGAAAGCACATTAAGCTAAAAACACAAGCCTCAAATGATAGCTTTAAGGGAACTTTACCAGCTCAAACGTCTTAAGCATTTAATGCGATGGGAAGTCTATGAAAGAGTTCAATGACTGAATTTGATTTGATTTAGTATAGTGTATAAAGACATGTAGGGTAGTGTGTTACAAGTATAACTCTACAAATGTAACAAGAGCTAAAAGCTAAAGGCTAAAGACGTATCAATATACACAAGCAACAATTGTTATCTATGTTATTGCTTATCCTTATCACTCTCCCGCAAGCTAACAGTGCTTGGCTTGACAGTTAGCTTGTCCTTGAGAAGAAGAAATCGTATGTTTGAGTAAGAGGCTTGGTGATGACATCTGCGATCTGCTCTTGACTGGAGACATACTTAGCTACTTGGTCATGACATGTTCTCGGGCAAAGTGAAAATCAATCTCTAAGTGCCGAGACCGTGAGTGGAAGATCGGAGAAGCAGTGAGTTAAGTAGCACTTAGGTTGTCACAGCATATAATCGGTGATTGAGACCATGGAAACCCAATTTCTTAAAGCAAGGATTGAAGCCAATGTAATTCTGTAGTTGCCGATGCCATTGCTCTATACTCTGCTTTAGTGGAAGACCTTGAGACAGTGCGCTGCTTCTTGGAGCACCAAGAAATCAAATTGATTCCCAAGTAAATAGCTAACCCCGTGGTAGATTTTCTGTCATCTATACTTCCTCCCCAATCGGAATCTACATAAGCATATAATTGGGAAGATGACTTGCTGGCTAAAAATAATCCATGACGCAGAGTACCTTTTAAGAATTAAAGGATTCTCTTAACAACAGACCAATGTATGACGGTAGGAGAGTGCATGAATTGTGAGACTTTGTTCACGGCATAGGCAATATCAAGTCTCGTTAAGGCAAGATACTGAAGTCCCCTAACAATCGTTCTATACAAGCTAGGATCAAGAATACCTCACTATCATGGAGAGAGTTTTGTCGTTGGACAAGCTGGACTAGCAATTGGACTGACATTCTCCATCTTAGCCTTCACCAAGAAATCATTGGTGTACTTTGTTTGAGTCAGCATCATACAACACGAATTGCGAGATACCTCTAGGCCAAGAAAATAGCTCAAATCACCCAAATCCTCAAAGCAAAATTCTGTTGAAGTGACTTGATTAGTGAATTGATTGCCAGTGAATCTGATCCTGTGACTATGATGTCGTCAAAATAAATAAGACAATACAATTTGACATTGCCTTTTAACATAAAAAAAATAGTGAGGAATTTGTCTTGGACCCTTTAAAGCCAAGTTGAAGTAAGCAGTTTGTCAAGCACATGTACCAGGCTCTAGGGGCCTTCTTTAGACCATATAAAGACTTGAGAAGTTTGCACACATAAGATGGGAAGCATGAGTCAATGAAGCTAGCAGGTTGCTCCATAAAAACCGCTTCTTCCAACTTACCATGCAGAAAAGCATTGGAGACATCAAGCTATTTGATTTGCCACTTAAGTTGAACTGCAAGTGAAAGAATCAAGCGAATTGTTTGAGGCTTGATGACATGGCTAAATGTTTCTGTATATTCAAGGCCTGTCCTTTGATGAAAACCTTTTGCTACCAGGGGTGCCTTTCTTCTTTCAATTGTACCATCTTTCATTCTTTTGATTCGAAATACCCACGTGCAACCGATGACATTTTGATTGTCAGTTCGAGGTACAAGCTCCCACATACCATTAGCAAGTAGGGCATTATATTCATCTGCCATAGCTTTTCTCCAACCTTCATGTTTTAATGCTTGTAAGACACATGAAGGTTCAATTTCGTCCAACGTTATAGAGTGGCTGTTTGCAACAAATTTTGGTTTAAGAGATCCCGTTTGAGACCTTGTAACCATGGGGTGAGTGCGACCTGTATTTGTGTTGACAGTCTGTTGAGAAATATCAACGATTAAAAGAAGGCCAGGTGAGGATGGTGGCTGTTGAACTAGGGAAGTTCTATTTGAGGTTATAAGTGATGGTGGTGTAGATGTCGTGGAGTTGGGTGGTGTTATAATGGGAGCAGGAGGTTTGGTGTTGATTGATGTTGTATTTGAGTTGGGTTTGGTTGTGTTTAGTATGGTGATAGGTTCAACGCTTGATATGGTAAGTGGATAAATATGTGGTGATGCTTGTGAGGTAGAAGTAGGTGCCATAGGATCATCTCTCTCTTGGAATGGAAATACATGTTCATCAAATAATACATGGCGTGAGATGAAAATTCTTTGAGATGTGAAATCAAGACATCTATATCCTTTATGAAGTTTGCTATAACCAAGGAAAAAACATTTAATAGATCGAGCAACTAGTTTATGTGAAGCATATGGCCTTAGCCATGGGTAACAAAGACAACCAAAGCTACAAAGGTAATCATAATCTGGCTTTGTAGTGAAAATGGTTTCATATGGTGTCTTGTTGTTTAATCTTGGAGTAGGTAACATGTTAATAATGTAAACAGTAGCATCAAATGCATAAGACCAATACTTTTGGGGTATAGAAGCATGATTTAAGAGTGCTAAACCAGTTTCTACCACGTGTCGATGCTTCCTTTCGTAACAACCATTTTGTTCAGGAGTGTGAGGGCATAAACTTCTTTGAGAAATTCCATTTTCTGCAAGTTATTTGGTTAAGGCTTGGTATTCAGCACCCCAATCGGCTCGGAATTATTTAATTGGCTTATCAAAGAATTTCTCAACAACTGCTCGATACTTAATAAATGTGTTAAGAACATCAAATTTATTTTTGATACAAAATATCCAAGTGTATTTGTTGAAATGATCAAAGAACAATACATATATAGTATTTGAAACCATTAATAGAATTGATTGGTGAACATCAAACATCAAAACAAACTAATTCTAAGGGCTCTTTGGCCTGAAAAGAAGACTTTGGAAAAGATAATTTCTTGATCTTACTGATGCTACAAGCATGACACAAATGAGAATTACTAGGAGCTTTAAAAGAAATAACATTATCATGAAGAGCACGCTTGACTATTTTGATTGAAACATGTCCTAAATGAGCATGCCAGGTATCTAGACTTGCAAGAAAAGCTTTCACTGAATGCTGACTGAAGAGAATTTTGTAGAGACCATCATCACTCCGGTCTTTGTATAGTACCTGCCTCGTGAGGATATCCTTTACATCAAAATAGTCAGGGAAAAATTCGATGGAGACATTATAATCTTTAGTAAAGGAATGAACAGATAAGAGATTATTGCAAATAGAAGGAACATGAAGGATATCATTGAGATGATTAGAACGATTACCAAGTAAAACAGTAGATGAGCCAATTTTAGAGATAGAGAGAGAATTACCGTTTCCAATGGTGACTGAATCTATGCCATTGTGATCATTGTGAATGGCCAGGTTTTCCATATCCGTAGTGAGATGATGATTGGCACCAGTATCAATGATCCAAGGGTTTTGATTGTGAGTTTGAGTGGCAGCAAGGTTGGTTGCAACTTTCGATGGTTGATTGAAGCATGGTGGCTGGATTCTAGGGGATGGACATTAACGAGCATTGTGTCCAAAACCACGACAGTTTTGACAAGTGGTATTGTTTGTTTCATTAAAAGAAACTTGGGTAGAATTCGCACCTGAATAGGCATAGCTATTATTCTGTTGGTCACCGTAATGTCTGCCTCTTCCACCACGGCCTCCGTAACGACCCCTGCCTCTTGTCATTGAGGGTTGTCGTGGTGTGTAATATGCCATAGGAGGGCTTGTAACTGAGGATGTTTGATCTGCTCCAAGTTGCAATTCTTCACTAAGCAGAAGACCATAAAGATCAGCAAACGAAATTGCTTCATGACGAGCCTCCAAGGCTCGAACAAAAGGACGATAGGCTTCTCCAAGACCGTCTATGATAGATTCAACCAGAAGTTCTTCTGAAAGTGGGCTGTTTAAAGCCGCTAGTTGATCGTACAAGGTTTTTGCACACTACATATAAATGGTGATAGAGTCATTTTTGCACTCAAGTTTGAGAGGGCTCGAGCAGGTTTGACCGGATTTGAGGTTTTGAAGAAGAGGCAAACGCATCAGAAAGTTTGTCCCATGCAGCACAGGCTGTGAGTGCACCAACAACTTGTGGAAGAACACTTTCGGAAAGAGAGCATGTAATCCAACTGAGGACCATTTGATCCTTTTGAAACCATTACAAGTAGTCTGGGTTTAGAGCATCATTAACCATGGTGGGGCGAGTTGGTTTTGATCCATCAATGTGATGAATCAAATTGTAGCGTTAGATGATAGGTTGGATTTGAGTATTCCAAAGTAGAAAATTAGTTGGGGTAAGTTTGATGGAGATTTGTTGAGATACATTTGGATGAGTTTCTGAGGAATTGATGGTGGGATTGGTGGTTGCAATGGCTGTTTGATCGGTTTGGTTAGCCATGGAGAATAAAAAAAATTGTCGTTAGGCGTATACCTCAAATACCATGAAAGAGTTCAATGACTGAGTTTGTATTGATTTAGTATAGTGTATAAATACATGTAGGGTAGTGTGTAACAAGTATAACTCTACAAGTATAACAAGAGCTAAAAGCTAAAGGTTAAAGACGTATCAATATACACAAGCAATAATCGTTATCTATGTTGTTGCTTATCCTTATCAGTCTATATGTTCGCAACAGTGATGCACAGTGGTAACAACGTTGAAGGGAGCGGTCAAAGTGAGGACACAGCTGTTATTAGCCGAGAGAATGTTCTAGATAGGTGGTGACAAATGACATGTGTCAACATAAGTTTGCAGCGACAATGAACACACAACGAATGGAAGAGATGAGCAGGAAAACCCAATAACTGCCACCAATCTACGAATTGAGGACGGAGAGTTGTGGCACTGGCAATCGTCCAGTTGTCACCTTGGGAATTGTTCTCACACAACCTCTTTCGAGTGTCAGTGGCGTCATATCCAAACCAGTTCGAGATTCGGCGATATGGGTAATAACCGGTTGTGGAACGCCTATAAATAATGTTAATCTTTGCCAATTGAAAACACATGGCCGTCAATTTCATCTGCGAAAACACAAAAGAGTATGAAAATAAATTAAATTAGATCCAAACATTACATTTATTGCCTATATATAATATGTCAAAAGCTATTAACTGAAACGTAAAAAAGTTACACCAAAAAATATTGGTTGAAAGATTGCATATGACTAAATGCAAGATAACCTTGAAACAACAAAGAATCAAGAAAATCGGGGGACACAATCACTACTCACGATTCTGGAAAGCAGATTTTACAGAATAATTAATAAGTTTAACATTGACAACTTTGATATTTTGTAACACCATGACGTTATGATATTCTCCAATTTCTTTTTTAGACTCATTTATAGTTGTCTACATTCAAACAAGTGAGATTCTCACCTATTTATTAAACGACTGATGATACTAATGCTTCTTCCAATTGTCAGGAAAAGAGTGGCGCTAGATTATGGAGGTTTGTCTTGCCAAACTTATCCATACATTGTTATATTTACATTATTTAATAAATTTTTAATATATTTGCACTTAAAAAGAATTAGTGTGTATTGGGTTGCATGATGTTTTTTTTGGATGGGCCTGTTAATAGTTTGGAAATTCAGCCTTTTATAAAAGGGAAAAAGCAGGAATTATTGATGTAAATTTTTGAAGAGGGGGAGGCAATGTAGCCAACCATATCAACAACAACTATTTATGATAGCACTAGAAATACTCTGGTTATCAAGGATGCGATTAACTATAAGGGGAAGGACACTAGGAATTTCAGAACCTTGGAGGATATTGAGGAGGAGATAGAGGAAGATTTGTTCAACAGTTTATTGGAAGAAAATAAGAAACGCAGCAAGAAAATTAGTAAGAAAAAACAAAAGAAATCTAAGTCCAAGAAGCCAATGCAACGATTGGGGAAGTAGGTAGCCATTCCCTCTTCTAGGAATTTCTGATGATGAATTTAAAAATAGAAACTAAATATTGATGAAGGAAGCTAAAGCTTCATTGGAGGTAGGAAAGTTGTTAGGAATTTCCTTTAATTGTGATGAAAGCTTGATCTTGGAGAAATTTATATCAACAGAAAAGGAGGAGAATCCTACTTAAAGAAGGTTTTTTTTACCTAGCTTTGATGATTCTGACTATTATGGTGTGTAGGTATGGTTGTTTTTGAAAGTTTAGAAGTTTCTATTCAAATGAAGGCATGATGAAATCAAGAGATGTATATGGTGAAGCATAGTTAGCAAAGACAGGTTAGTGTTGGACTTTTTTTTTTTAGTTTGATAGTGTATACTGTCAGTGCTGCTTTGGTAATTGGCAAATCGTTAAGGTGCCAAGTGATTGCAATGATAGAGTAGATAAGTTAGCAAGTTGGTAGATAAGTAATTTATTTCAGTTTATTGATCGAAATTGACTGCTTTTTTTTGCTTTGGCCTGCATACTGGGTTGTGTTGTTGGTACTTTTTAGCAAGTTTGGAGTTTGGACAACTATGTTTCTGATGTATGGTGTTGTGGTTTTGTGGACATGGGTACAATTTGAAGATGGAGTCAGCTACAAGGTCCCTGATTTTTTTCTCTTTGCTGTTGTTTAGTTGGAATATGTTCTGTTGGTTCTTATGACTGTGCTGTTGTTTTTATGATCAATAAAATTCATATCTCATTCGCCTTTCAAAAAAAAAAAAACATAGTGTAAGTATTATATGGCTACAAATTCAAATACATTTAGAAAGGAAAATACCTAAAAAAAAACGGACAACCTCCACAACTCTTTCAAGCATTTCATAGGGAGAAAATGTAGGAGTCAGAGAGGAGAACAAGTCACACTAACCTTGTGTAAAATAATGTCAAAAGGACCTTGATATGATAGTGGCTTGTTTAGATCAATGACAACAAAAAATATCCTATTGTTTCTGCACCACACACAAAGAGATTATAATGATCATTAATTGAATTAACATCAGAACAAATAATACATAATTTCTCAATTCATTATATTGTGTTCATATTGTAGAATTGCATCATCACTTTAACTGAAGCTTTAAGTGGAAAACACAATAATGAAGCTGAGTGCTTTTCCCAAAGTTCCATTGTCCCTTGCTTACAGATTAAATTAAACATATTATAGAAGAATGAAATACCATGCAATTGAATGAAGTTATGTGCTCGCCTTACCTTGAACCTAGAAAGGAAGAGTTGAAATGAGATGCTTCTGCAAAGAGCATATGTGTGTCATACTTGAAGACTTATTGGACTAAATGTAGTTTAAAGGACCTGAAATTTGAGAAACTTGACTAACAAAAAAATTTATTTTTGGAAGTTTGACGTAGATACTCACAGTGAAGAAGAAAGGCAAAAGTCATGTGATTGAATTTGAAAAGCAAACTAACCTGCTATAGACACCTGAAATTTAAGCTTACTGGAGACAAGATAAACTTTTCCACCACCTTATTAACCTGTTTAAATTGAATGGTGGCATCCAACCACTGTTAACTATATATGAAATGTTCATATAGTATATGCAGATAAATGGTCTCAAACTAAAGAAGTGTCATTCAACGACAATTATTTTGAAAACTAAATTCCTACATAACAAAAGGAATATTTGGTTTTGCCTTAAGCTGGCTGCAACATATCTTAATGGATAGAGGCACTGATACTATTTTATTATATTAGTGTTGCGTATCTTCATTGCATATCTTCGTACGAATAAATATAAATAAACGGATAAAAGATAAGGAGTTAACACGGAATACATTATTGAATTCTATCTTCAATGGTAACAGCTTCATGATAAGTATTGTCAGGATATTAGTTAGCCCAGTTGATTCTCCATAACACTGCCATAGAGCCTACCCAACACTAAAAATTATAAGGGACATTTTACTGGTGGCAAATGGTTCGATGATAGAAGGAATTTTATCTTAGAAATTTCTTCTTCAAAAAAAAAAAAATTCTTTGATTACTCTGATATGCCCAGTCAGGTCAAGGAATACTATAAGGCTTAGATAGGGATTATCTTTTTTTTTCCCTTTTGTTTCATTTCCTCTTCAAGATCAAAATTTTGGTTTGGAGTAAGAGATAAAAATTCACCCATCAAAAATATATTTGGAGCAAGGAATTTGGCTTTGTTTTCGATATTCAACCTTCGACTGGTATCCGATGGACACCACTTGATTTTTGTGCAAAACAGTTCAATATATTTAACATCGTACTTGATTTGTCGAACTTTTACTACATCATTAACATTATATAAAACTCACACAAAGCCATATATCAAGGATTTAAAGGTCTAAATTACACCTATGCAACAAAATTCAAATATTCCTACTGAAATGTCGAGCACCCAGCCGATGATTCCATTATAGAGAAAACATATAAAAAAATGCTGCAATTATTGTGAATGATGAAAAAAAGCACAAATTTGATTAGAGTCTTGAGATGTTTCATAATAGACCCCTTTTTTGGGTCCATCGGTGTGATCAGGTTTGTTCCGAAAAGGAGGTCGTTCCATGCTATCTTCAATAGTAAAAGCTTTGTGATAAGCATCATCAGGATATTAATCAGCCTAGTTGATTCTCTATAACTCTATCGCAGAGCTTGACCAGCACTGAAAATTATAAGGTACACCATACTGTAGGCCATAGTGCGATAATAGAAGTGGTTTTATCTTATAAACTTTTTCTTCTAAAAATTTGTTTGATTGCTCTGATACGTCAACCATTTGGGATAATGGTTATTGGAGTATTGGGAGGTATTACATTTTTTTTTTGTGGTAAAACATGTTTAGGTTGAGGAGGCCGCCCAGTTATGAGGTTAGTAATTGTATTGGAGTAGAATCAAACCCTGATATCTTTTTTTTTTAATCTTCTCAGGATCGAAATTTTGATTTGAAAATAAGAGATTAAAATTCAATCATCAAAAATATATTCGGAGCAACGAAGTTCGCTTATTTTAGTTATTCGACCTTGGATCAATATCAGATTGAGGTCACTTAAATGTTGTGCAAAACAGTCCAATATATTTAACATCATACTTGATTTGTCGATGTTCTACCACATCATTAAAATTGTATAAATCCCACACAAAGACATGCACCAAAGATTCATAGGTCCGAATTAGAACACCAATGCAACAAAACTAAATTATTCCTTTTGAAATGTCATGCGCCAAGCTGATGATTCCATTATAGAGGAAACTTGTAAAAAAAATACTGCAGTTATTGTCAATATTGAAACACAAAAATTATTAGAATCTTGGGATGTTTCACAATGGACCCTTTTCTTGGGTCCACCATAAATGGCACCATGTCATGGTTTGCGAGTACTAGAGAAGGAAATTAGTGCAGGACGCATATGGCTTATGTTTACTTAATTTCTAACAGTAAAAATTAAAAATAAAACATAAATGAAACAAAAAAAATAATTAATCAAATTTATAGTAATGATTTCATTAATCAAGAAAGTCAAAACAACATGAACTCACAAAGAAGAAAAAATATAATCAAAACAACACAGAAACAAGTAAAAAGTTTGCTTACTACTTCTTATTCCTTTAATCTAACTTGAAACAGACTTTAAACAACAATTTGAAGTAAAAATCGTACAATTCGTAATGCTTACATTTCTTCACTGTTGACATGCAATTCAGCATCCCAATAAGGTGTCAGTTATCCAATGTAGATTTGGATGACTCGATACGTACCCTCTTCGAAATCGATTTCATCATCGATATCGTATTTGTCATATAAATATGTACACAACATTCTTTACAAAGGTTACAAACTAAATCCCTAAAGAACTTGTCTGGACCGTTCCAATGTCACCAACTATGGGGGCCGACCAACTTATCAAATGATATTCATATGACAGCTAGCTACAGTAAAACAAATAAAATATCCAAGACCACATCGACCACTATCATGATGTGCTTAGCAGCTTCTCCTTTCTTTGTGTTCGTTGGTCATAGGACTTCCCTAATCAACTGGAAAATGGAGCCCCCGAATACCAAGGGTATCCACTCCGCAATCACTCTGCATAAATATTGCCTCGAATCATCATGCAAAATGACTAATATGGTGGCTTGATTAAAGAGTACAAGAGATTCCAGAAGGAGATAAATATGTTGTTAAATTTTACGCTAATCTCATCTGTAAATCAAATTATCAAAATTTTTATTAGAAAAAACCTCCACTCATACCCCCAATCCTCAAATCCCCATTTTGCTTCTTTTATCCTCTTCGGACTGATATCCTTTTTTTTTCCTTTTATTTCATTTCCTCTTCAAGATCAAAATTTGGATTTGGAGTAAGAGATGAAAATTCGCCCATCAAAAATATATTTGGAGCAAGGAATTTGGCTTCGTTTTTGATATTCAGCCTTCAACTGGTATCCGATGGACGCCACTTGATTTTTGTGCAAAACAGTTCAATATATTTAATATCGTACTTGATTTGTCGAACTTTTACTACATTATTAACATTATATAAAACTCACACAAAGTCATATACCAAGGATTCAAAGGCATGAATTACACCTATGCAACAAAGCTCAATTATTCCTTTCTTCTGAAATGCCGAGCGCCCAGCCGATGATTCCATTATATAGAAAACATGTATAAAAAATGTTGCAATTATTGTCAATGATGAAAAAAAGCACGAATTTGATCAGAGTCTTGAGATGCTTCACAATAGACCTCTTTTTTGGGTCCACCAGTGTGATAAGGTTTGATTCGAAAAAGAGGTCGTTCCATGCCATCTTCAATGATAACAACTCCGTGATAAGCATCGTCAGGATATAAACATGATAAACAATCACTAAGATCTACATTGATGAAATTAGATTGAAATCCAAAAGTTTAGATAAAATAATGAAGGTGCCATGTAAGAGGACAAGGTTAAAACAAACCAGAGGAGGATGGAGAAAAGAAGTCAGAGAAGACTCATTGAATTGGGAAGGAGAAATAATGAAGGTGTTTGACCAAATTAACTCTTACCAAGAGATAATTAAGCGTAAGGAAATTGTCGAATTGAAAATGGAAGAATGAGATGGGATTAAGTAGAAAAATTGAGAAATCTTTTAGCAATTCTAATCGGTGGTTATGGCTAGAAAGATGAGAGAGAAATTTCTGAAAAATAAAAAGAAAAAGAAAGAAAGATGAGAGAGAAATTCGAGACTTTGAAGAAACTAATCCCAGGAACCACGCTCTGCGCCGGGATTGTGAAGATTGGTAACAGTTAATTATAAAACAACAATTCGGGAGCACTTTTTAGAATTGAAATATAAAAATTAGTTTTCGAGTCCGTCACCTTCATGAAAATCATAGATCACGTAAAAACCTTTTAATCGACTGTTGAACAATTTCAATCGGACATGTGAATCAAAATTAGATAGACCGTCAAGCGAGACCACCAAATTTCGGAAACATTTTTGAGAACTGAAACCTCAAAATTGACTTTTGAGTCCTTAGTGAAAGTTGCAAGTCATTAAAATATCTTTAAATAGACACTTGAATCACATTGATCGGACAGATAGAATAAAAAGTAAAAGAATTAAAGCCGAAGCGTTAAAGCATCCAATCCAGAATTTGTAAAGGATAAAATAGCATAAAGCATAAAAGTATGAGGGTCATTTAATAAATAATCCAGGGAAAAATATTTGTTTATAGAGAGCAAACATAAAAATTCTCTCTTGAACTCTCCACGAAACTCATTAATCAAATTCAGCTTTCGGGCCCTTGACGAAAGTCATATATCACCCAATAACCTTTTAACCGACACTTAAACAATCTCAATCAGACAAGTGGACCAAAAATTATACAATAATAGATTGACCGGCAATCGATACCACAAAATTTCAGAAGCATTTTTTAGAATCAAAACATTAGAATTGGTTTTTGAGTCATTCATGAAAGCTGTAGAACATTAAATTACCTTTAGATAGACACTTAAATCACCTTGATTGGACAAACAGAACAAAAAAAAATAAAAGAATTAAAGCCGAAACATTCAATTGTCCAACCCATAATTGTAAAGGATTAATTAGCATAAAACATAAAAGTATGAGGATCATTTGATAAATGATCCAACAAAAAATGATTTGTTTATTTAGAATGGGACCCACTAAATAGTAATTTTATCCTAAAGTTTCCAAAATCGCCCTCAACAATCAATAGTAATAACAAAAATATCGAATATGAAAGTACCAAAATACCCCTAACAATTTATTCTTCGGTGAATGTGGTACATCTTATAGCTGGATAAAAGGGTAATTTCATTTGCAGTTTTAAAATATGTTATATTTATAGACTAACCCGGTTAGTTTACGTAATATAATAGGTAAACGATTTTATCATTTTTTATTTCAACGGTTATGATCAAAGTTGCTTTAATTCCACCGTTGCAATTCGAGTTCGCACTGCAGAGTTGACATTGGAGCCAAAATCCTTGCCTGGAAAAAAAAAAGTAATTTGGTCAAAACGACTCAGCGTGAATTTGGCTGAAAACTTACTTAAATTAAAATTTATTTACTTAAACAAAAATTTAATTAAATTAAAATTTTAATTTAATATATATATTTACATTCTTCTTACATTCACCGTACCCGACTATGCTTGTCCATTTTTTCTGTGGGGTTTTTTAAGAAGGTTTCTTCAAAACTGAAAAATGAGCCTTAGCCTCACAGAAAAGCAATCAGCAATGACTGAAATAAAAAAATATTATAGGTAGTCGATTCTTTCCAAACTTAGCCGCAACCTTTTTTTTCTTCTAATTACCTCTTCTTGTGGACTCTTCAGGAGTTTGGCAAGATTGACTGGTTCGCTGTAATTGGATGGAAGGTTTGGTTTTGGCTCAAGCTGGCTGCAACATATCTTCTTAATGGATCGAGGCACTGTTATTGTTTTATAATATTAGTGTTGTGTATCTTTGTTGCATATCATCCTACGAATAAATATAAATCAACGGATAAAAGATAAGGGATTAACACTGAATATATTCTTGAATTATATCTTCAATGGTAACAGCTCCATGATAAGCATCATCAGTATATTAGTCATATCAGTTGATTCTCCAAAACACTGCCACAGAGGCTGACCAACACTGAAAATTATAAGGGACACCATACTGGTGCCAAATGGTGCGATGATAAAAGTGATTTTATCTTAGAAATATCTTCTTCAAAAAAAATTTCTTTGATTCCTCTGATACGTCGGCTATTTGGGATAATGTTTACTAGAGGATTGGGACGAGTTACAAGTTTTTTTTTTGTTTGTTTGTTGTAAAACATGTTTTGGTTAGAGCAGGCTGCCTAGTCAGGTCAGGGAATGCTATAAGGCTCAGATAGAGCTTATAGGTTATGCAGAGGTGTGACCACCAAATTATCGGATCAACTCTCCTCCATTACAATTACTTTCCTGTAATTTCTAATAGATCCTTAAAAGATTGAAACTTATCAAAATTGTTTTGATGGGATGAGATTAAAAGATTAAGATAACCCTAAATTAGCCTGTTGAGCGTATAAGCATGATAAATAATCACCAAGATCTACATGGATGAAATTAGATTGAAATGCAATGAAAAATTCCCAAAGTTTAGTAATGCTTTGATTAATCAAGAAAGTCAAAACAACGAGAACTCACAAAGAAGAAAAAAATAATCAAAACAACACAGAAACAAGCAAAAAGCTTGCTTACTACTTCTTATTCCTTAAATCTAACTCGAAACAGACTTTAAACAACAATTTGAACTAAGAGTCGTATAATTCGTAATGTTTACATTTATTCACTATTGACATGCAATTCAACATCCCCAGTAAGATGTCAGTTATCTTCAACTTTCATCAACACAGTCAGCCCAATGCAGATTTGGATGACTCGGTATCCACCCTCTCTGAAATCGATTTCATCATCGATATCATACTTGTCATATAAATATGTACACAACATTCTTTGCAAAGGTTACAAACTGAATCCTAAAGAACCTGTCAAGACCGTTCTAATGGCACCAACTATGGGGCCGACCAACTTATCAAATAACATTCCTGTGATAGCTAGCTACAGTGAAACAAATAAAATATCTAAGACCACATCTGCTACTATCATGATGTGCCTAGCAGTTTCTCCTTTCTTTGTGTTCGTTAGTCTTAAGACATTCCTAATAAACTGGAAAGTGGAACCCATGAATAACAGGGGGATCCACTCCACAATCACTCTACATAAATATTGCCTCGAATCACCATGCAAAATGACTGATATGGTGACTTGATTAAAGAATACAAGAGATTCCAGAAGGAGATAAATATGTTGTTAAATTTTATGCTAATATCATCTGTCAACCAAATTATCAAAATTTTTATTAGAAAAAACCTCCACTCATACCCCTAATCCTCAAATCCCCATTTTGCTTCTTTTATCCTCTTCGACACTGATATCTTTTTTTTTTCCTTTTGTTTCACTTCATCTTCAAGATCAAAATTTGGATTTGTAGTAAGAGATGAAAATTTGTCCATCAAAAATATATTTGGAGCAAGGAATTTGGCTTCGTTTTCGATATTCAGATTTCGACTGGTTCCGATGGACGCCACTTGATTTTTGTGCAAAACAGTCCAATATATTTAACATCGAACTTGATTTGTCGCACTTTTACAACATCATTAACATTTATATATCTCACACAAAGCCATATACCAAGGATTCATAGTCTTGAATTACACCTATGCAACCAAGCTCAATTATTTCTTCTGAAATACCGAGTGCCTAGCTGATGATTCCATTATAGAGAAAACATGCAAAAAAAATGTTGCAATTATTGTTATTGATGAAAAAAATAACGAATTTGATTAGAGTCTTGAGATACTTCACAATATACCACCATTTTTGGTCCACTGGAGTGGCAAGGTTTGCTCCAAAAAAGGGGTCGTTCTATGCCATCTTCAATGGTAACAACTCTGTGATAAGCATCTTCAAGATATTAATCAGTCTAGTTGATTCTTTGTATCTCTGTCACAAAGCCTATCCAGCACTGAAATTTATAATGGACACTATACTGGAGGCCATGGTGCGATGATTGAAGTGGTTATATCTTATAAACTTTTTCTTCTAAAAATTTGTTTTATTGCTCTGATACGTCGACCATTTGGGATAATGGTTACTGGAGTATTGGGAGGTGTTACAATTTTTTTTTTTGGTAAAACATGTTTAGTTTAAAGGAGGTCATACAGTTAAGAGGAAAGTAATTGTATTGGAGTAGAGTGAGACCTTGATATCACTTTTTTTTTTCATCTTCTCAGGATCAAAATTTGGATTTGGTACCTACACTCCCTAAAATCGATTTTATCATCGATATCGTACTGGTCATATAAATATGAATACTACATTCTTTGCAAAGGTTACAACCGCCGCAAACCATTGAGTTAAATTCCATTAGGTTAGAATTTTTCCCAAGGCTCTGCAAACTTAAAATGGTAATTTTGACAATACTCAAATCAAAATAATTAATATTAGTTTTTAACTAAATTTCGAAATTAAACTTATTTACGAAAATGTCATCATTAAAGTGCAACATTTTAAACAACATATATTTAAATATTTTACATAAAGTAATTTCCGTACGTAAAACCACTGAAAAATCCATAACATATTGAGACCCACATAAATATTTTACATAAAGTGAAAATAAATAACTTACTAATCGAGGCTTCAAAAAGAGCGAGGTTCCACCACAACGATCCTAAAATGCGGAAAAACTGCTATAGACTTCAAAATGTTTGTTTTTTAAAAAGGACATAAAATATAACAAAAGAAATAGCGATACGAATACCCAGTGAGTGAACAGTCATAAAATTAAGTAAGTGGATATAAATAAAAATAACAGTTTAATATTAAAACTAGAAAACTATATTTGAAAAACAATGCAAGGTCTTTAAATACTTAAAGCAGGATTTAGCCAAAACCATTATTTCCCGAGTCGTCGCCTTAGCCGAGGTCGACAACTGGGGCCACCAAGGCTTTCTAATAATAAAATGATAAAAAGAGCTTGTTTCTTGGCGTTGGCCAGAGCTCAGTCTTGTGCGGTGGTTATTCACAAGAGGAGTTCTCAATATAATACCTTGCAGGTTATCCTACGCACCTCCCGCCAAGGTAACCACAATCACCTATGCCCCTCAAAAGGCGGTCCGTAGGCTACTAAAGTCACTGCGATAACAAAATCGTTGCCCCTCGGGGCCCTCCGTATAAAAAAAACAATAAAACCAAGATGGCTCACATTAATAATATGCATAAAAAAAATTACATTCATGATCAAAACACATATGTGCTTATCAAATCCAATAATCGAGCCATCTCAGTCAACATATTAAATCTCAAGGCCAATGAAAAAGTGACCACATAACATAAAACAAACACTATATAATAAAAGCAATAGTAAAACAATAAATATTTCCATGACTGTTAAATAATAATTTGTCCACTAAGTTTAGGGTGGGTGTTAACTCCTTATTGTCTTCAATTGTTTCCTTTCCCTTACTTGAAGCGGTTTTTCCTATAGAAAATGTGGAACACATTTAACATTATAATGAACTAATAACATGACAAAGTCTAGAACTATATGGATTGCATGAGTATAGGTAAATTTTACTTACTTTCACTAGAAAGTAGTCAAACTAAATTCCTAGCAAAAGAATATAGATTTGAGGGAAGCAATTGCCAGAACTATATAAACTTTGATAATGCACAATCAACTATAAAGATTTGGTCCAATTCATTTTTGTGGACCATGTTTTTCTTCTATTCCTAAATAGGCATAACACACTACTTAACAATTAACTTCCATTAAGTTCAAGCCATAACCAAGGTAATTTGTAAGAATCCAAGTTGGTATATGGATGAGGTTTAACTAAACTAATTTGTTCAATTCATCAACTTGATTGACCAAAGATAATCTACTAGTAAGGAATTAATTAATAATCCAACAAATATAATTTGGCCATTATGACCCCATGCATGTCTCAAATCCATATATCATTATAAAGAGTTAAAGAAAATGAAACTTTCATCAATTTAAACTTCAAAGTAGTGACATACCTCCAAAATTGTTTTCTCTAGAATTGAATTCTAGAGTAATTCAAAATATAAATTCAAAATACCACAATCCCACCAAGATTTAAGAATCTAATGTGAAAATTCAAGTAAATAGAGTTAAGAAATAGTTTAAAAGAAGTGAAAACTAACTTATATTCAAAAGAAAAGATCACTTACTCCTCAAATTGAAGAACCCAAAAGGTTTTTCACCTAAACCCGAACTTTTAAAATTTCAAATTTATGAAACTCTTGAATCAAATGAAAGAAATTGACATGGGGCTTTGATTGGGCTTTGAACAAGCTTTCATTTGACTATAAAATCAAGAGTTTTAATGGTTGGAAAAGTGGGAATCAAGTTATGGAAGGAGGGAGAACATAAGAAGCATGAAAAAGGAAAGATGGAGTGAAGACAAAATAGTTTTTTGCTAATGCCCGGATGGCCCCATATGAAACAAAGGAAATAAGGTTGTGTTTGGTTTGGGGAAAACTCCATTGCCGGTGGGAAAAAGATTGCTGTCAATGACTTATTGCTGGCAATATCATAAGACCTGGGTTGAGAGTGGCAAAAAGATTGCCACTCAAATAAGCCAATATTGCCACTAGGGTGGCATTGTTATTCCCACCTCCAAAATTCGTTGGCAACCAAACGTGTCAATATGTCTTTACCTGTGCAATATTACCACTGGCAATGGAGTTTCCCCCAAACCAAACACAACCTAAAGGAAATGAAGCCTTTCTTAGCTTCTAGAGTCTTGAAGACTCTTTTAGAAATAACGAGTATTTTTTTATTTATTCTTTTTGTTGAATAATGGCTGGATATGACCCAAAGTAAAACAACAAGAAATCATTTTTGTTTTGGCTTATAGAGCCGTTTAGAAAGTGTAGGTACAAAATTTCAATTTATCACATACCCCACAAGATTTACGATTTTGCCATAGAAATTAATACAACAATTAAATTTTAAAATATCAAATATATTAATAATTTTATAAAAATCAATAAATTTTATTATAATTTTGACATGCATGAAAATATAATCAAATGGTCTTATTCTAATGAAACTACTAACTAAGCACGAGTATTACAGCTCTATCCCCCTTAAAATAAATTTTGTCCTCAAAATTTACTTACTAGTATCGGAGAATAACTGTGGATATTTCTTCTTCATCATCGCTTCAGACTTCCAAGTCACTTCCTCTACTTAAGTATTTCTCCACAATATCTTGATCATAGGAATTCTTTTACTTCTCAACACCTTTTCTTGTTTGTCAAAAATATGAACCGGTTGCACTTCGAATTTCAAGTCTTATTTCAATTCTATCAGAGGATCTTCCAAAACGTGTGAAGGGTCGGGGACATATTTCTTTAGCATAGAGACATGGAAAACATTATGGATCTTCTCGAACTCCGAAGGAAGTTCCAATCTATAGGTCATCGGTCCAACTCTTTCAATGACCTTAAAAGGCCCTACGTACCTTGGGTTGAGCTTTCCTCTCTTTTAAAACCGAATCACACATTTCCAAGGAGAAACCTTTGAGAACACCATGTCACCAATTTGAAACTCAAGATCCCTTCTTCGATTATCCGCATAACTTTTTTGTCTGTCTTGTGTTGTTTTCAACCTCTCTAGGATAATCTTGATCTTTTCAGTTGTAATGTCGATCAATTCGACATTGTGCAACTTTCTTTCTCCAACTTCGTCCCAACATATCTGTGTTCAACACTTCCTCACATATAGAGCTTCATTTCCTTACAAACTCAGGTGCTACTCAAATGGGTAGAACATTGATAGCAACAAGAAACCAATCCTTCACACTAAGCAAACAATTAGGTAGCACTGAAAAATTAAAGTATAAGAGAGTAACTGTGACTAAGTAAAGCAATAAGATGAATTCGAATTAAGTAAATCTACATAAACTAAGCATACTTCCTTTCTAATCCTAATATATAAGAGATCTATCATGTGTAATGGGTCCTTGACATAAAAAGATCACAAGCAAATAAACATGCATACACCTTGCCAGGATATATGATTATAACTCTTTGCAAATGACAAGCCAGAACTTGTCACTAGGAAAAACTATATGGTAGCTAATAATTATGCCCAGTTCCAAGTTCTTTACCAATGTAAGGTGGTGGGTTCCACCTAGTTATAGACATTGCATCTCCCTTCTAAGCTATATAGATTCGTCAAAACCATCACTCTATATAGATAGATGAGGCATGAAGTGCATCGAACAATTAACTAAGCTATAAACTGTAACATATCATCCTAGATCTATATAAAACCATAGCTCATAGAAAGATAAATATGAGATAGCAGTGAACCATATAACTCTGTAGTATGTTATTTAATCAAGACAAACGAGATTCTCAGATAATCATACACATCAAAAAGGTTATAATACAATTTTCTTTACCACTTGAATCAGATCTAATCAACTATACTAATCAGAAAGTATATTGTATAATCATTAGATAGAAATCGACATTAGTTTATCAAATAATCACATGAGTGGCGCACAACACACACAAGATCTAAGATAAATTTATTATATCTATTTGATTTTTCCAAAAGGGTATAACTACCTGAGATAAACTTATTGTATCTCTTTGACTTTTCCAAAAGGGTATAACTATGTTAGGTTCCACAAGCCTAACTGTGTTCCAATCTACAGAATCCATTTGATCGCTACTTTTTGTCCTAGACGTGGAATACTTTTTCGAGAGTTTGAACTTGAGATGCCTCTATGAACTTAATATGGTAAAGTGTACCAGAGGATGAACTTATTGTATCTCTTTCAAAATCTGTATAACTATGTTAGGGTCTGCAAGCCTAACTGTTTTCCAATCTACGTAATCCATTTGGTTATTACTTCTTATCCTAGACGTGAAATACTTTTTCCTTAAACTATCTCAGTCAAATTTTTTATCTCCCTCCTTAGACTTTTTAGTCTTTCTATTCTTTACCTTTTCAATAGAGAGAAGATTTGAGATTACTTTATCGTGACATTGTCTTGCACTATCTATGAGCTCGGCAGCTTCAGATCAATTGTTATTCACGGACAATTATTTCGAAACGTCTCCATTAGTAATCACATCAACTCTATCAAAGGAATTTCTGTCGAAAACAAAGTTCATGTTTGTAAGATGCTACTTGATAACATCTTGATAATATAGGATGAACAATGGCGTTTTAAAGGCATATATAGACAATTTGAAGCAAGCAGAAGGCATGAAACATGGTCTTTGTTACGAAGATTGGCGAGTCGTTCATCTCTCACTTTGCTTTGTGCAAGGGATTTCAATGAGATCTTATTCAAGATGAAGAGATAGAAGGTACCTTAACTACTGCTCTGATACGCTGTAAAAACTGGAATAAAATGATTGTATTTATTGAGTATTGGTAAATTTATATTAATATAAGGATAAGTGTTACATGTATACAAGGATTGCTATACAAAATAATGGGAAAGAAAAAGAAATATGGGACGCCTTTATTGAGGAACATGAGCAACATTTAAGAGAAAGGAGTTAAATTAGTTGGTATATAAAATAAATCATTAGCACCTTAAAATTGTAATTAAATAAAGTTCAATATATATATATACATCATTAGCATATACTTTAATAAATATATTTATTCCCCATAATCTGCCCCTTTTAAAATGGGTTATCCAAAGATAAATATTGACAACTCAGATTGAAATCTCGTCATAATCAACAATGTTATTCACATTTAATTTATCAAACATATAAATAAATACGTGACTATAAAAAATCATTTGTTAGACCTAAAAAAAACAAAACTAACACCGATTATAACATAAATTGCAATGTCAATTGCATATCCATGAGCAATTTTAGTAATATATAGATTTAAAACTAAGAAACAAAAACATAAAATTATGTTAAGTAAGAAATTAAGTTGCCTAATAATTTTTTTTTTACTATAGTAATTTGGAAGGAGAAAAGCACCGTTGTTGATGATGAGCGACAAAAATATTTCGATAATTAACGGTTGTGATTTCTGAATCAAAATATTTATTTTCAATAGAAGCGGAGGATAGGAATAAAATCTTAGTTGGAGATTTGGGTTCTTATGCCATTTAATATGTTTTTTCACGTATAGTTGACTTGGCTCTGATACCATATGTATATAGAGAAACTAAATTGCAGGAATTATTTGTCTCTGATTGAAATCTCGTCATAATCAACAATGTTATTTAGATTTAATTTATCAAACATATAAATAAATACGTGACTATAAAAAATCATTTGTTAGACCTAAAAAAAACAAAACTAACACCGATTATAACATAAATTGCAATGTCAATTGCATATCCATGAGCAATTTTAGTAATATATAGATTTAAAACTAAGAAACAAAAACATAAAATTATGTTAAGTAAGAAATTAAGTTGCCTAATAATTTTTTTTTTACTATAGTAATTTGGAAGGAGAAAAGCACCGTTGTTGATGATGAGCGACAAAAATATTTCGATAATTAACGGTTGTGATTTCTGAATCAAAATATTTATTTTCAATAGAAGCGGAGGATAGGAATAAAATCTTAGTTGGAGATTTGGGTTCTTATGCCATTTAATATGTTTTTTCACGTATAGTTGACTTGGCTCTGATACCATATGTATATAGAGAAACTAAATTGCAGGAATTATTTGTCTGGATTAGTTTCTAATTGTATTATAATATTTTATGAAATATATAATACAATGTCTGGGTAGTCACATTGTGTTGAATTTCAAATATAAGATTTTATTTTTGTTCAAGTCAAACGTTTATATAGCTTCTGATTTTGTTTCACGTTGCATAGTTAAAGTTATAGATGTTTGGATGTGTTGTGCTTAATTTTAAGAAGGTTAACAAGGTTTACTAGAGAAGTAAAATTGTTAATGTCTGTTATATTTTTGTTACCTCTTTTCCTAGGAGAAAAAAGGAAGATAGCATAGATGGGTAAAATTTTCTTTCGATGTTTCCCTGTCTTGATAGATTTATTTTGTTTTTTCCTATTCCTAAGGCTTCTCTAGTGCTGGTTACTTTCTGTCTCTGTACAGGTTCTTTTCCTTCAGATTTTGTAAGGATTGTGTTGTTGCGATTAGTTTGTTTTACCATAATCCTTTTTTCAGTTTTTATTTTCAATTCTAAGTTCAAAATATTTGGACTGACTCTTATATGTTGATGCTAGCACTGAATTTCCTATATTATTTCTTCAGCTTTTCAAGTGCTTTTTGCCTCTTCCATTTCTTCTATTTGTTTTTGTTTCAAAGTGTGTTGAGCTCCATTATGGCTGGAACACTGTCAAGCATATATTCGCAATTATCACTCTAGGATGGTGATAAGAAGAAGGTGATCATTGACAATAACTGGATTGATGGGCCTGAAAGTGGAGAGGTTTGGTATAGCCTTTTGGGCAAACTGTTGTTGAAAAAATCAACTCATGTAGGAGGCTTGAGCAATGTGCTTCATCAGACATGGAAGCTGGAGAGTGATCTGGTGGTGCAAGAGGTTGGGGATCGCTTGTTTCTCTTTCAGTTTGAGGACGAGCTGGACAAAGATCGTTTGTTTGTGTCTTAATCGTGCTCCTTTAGAAAGTCTCTATTGGTACTGAGGGAGTATGATGGCATTCAAGTGCCTTAAACAGTCTTGTTTTCTTCATGTCCCTTTTGGGTACGGGTGTTCGATTTGCCTACCCAAATGCAGAATGAAAAGGTCGGCGTTGTCGTGGGTGAGGCTATTGGCATTGTTTTGGATATTGACCCGATATTCACCCGAATTGGGGTCGATTTATGACAATCCGTGTTGAGGTGGAGGTGTTGAATTCATTGAAGGCAGGCACCACTATTTCCATTTATCAGGCTATTTTGAAGTTGAAGTTCGGTATGAACGTATGGCGGAGTTCTGCTAGGTGTGTGGCTTGCTTGATCACTAGGAGAGTGATTGCTTATAAGGAATCGCGAAGAGAAAGGAGAATGATTTTACTATTAGGTGGTACTCTGATTAGTTGAAAGCTGAAACTCCAGTGGTGAAATCTAGTAGGTTTTCTCCGAATGCCTCTAAGTTCAAATTTGTGTTTAGTGGTTTGAAACGTGAAGGAAAGATCCCTGCTCTGGCGGCTTCAATGTATACTGGTGCTGCTTTGAGGCATAAGGGGGGGGAAGCTCGATGTCAGCCTCGGGATAGAAAGGTGGTTTCAAGAACCATGTGGATAGCTTGCTGCTACGGGGAAGAGCAGCAGCACATGCTATTGACGAGGAGCAACAATCATGTGAAATTGTCTCAAAATTACGATGCAAAAATGCGGAGCAATTTTCGGGAGAGAAGGAGGTTACCTCGAATCGTGTATGAGGATTGAACCAAAAGTTTTTCCAACATGCAGAGATTTGTGTAATGGATTCTGGAAAACTGGGGATTATTGCTGAAGAGGCGTTGCGTGCTCCCGCTATTCAGTAGGGTTTGTTACCAGAAGGGATGGCAGAGACTCCTAAAATTGAGGAAGTTCGTGGTAATGATGTTTGTAATTCGTTTTAGTATTCTAGAAGATCCATGAGTTGTTTCATTTGGAACTGCCGAGGACTTGGGGGTTCTTGGTCAGTTCACGTTATTCGTAGGTTAATAAATTGTAATAATCCCAAACTTTTATTTTTGTATGAAACCAATCATAGTAGTATTGAGATGGAGTGGATCTGGTCTTTCTTGGGTTATGATTGTAGTTTTTCAGTTAGCAGTGTTGGATGAGCCGGCGGTCTAGACTTGCTATGGTCTGACTCTTTGTCGATCTTTGTACTCTCTTATTCTCTATCGTATATCGATGTTAAAATTGGCAATTCTCCTGCTGATCAATGGCATTTTAGAGGCATATATGGAAAATTTGGAACATGGTCTTTGTTACGAAGTTTGGCAAGTCGTTCATCTCTCACTTGGCTTTGTGCAAATAATTTCAATGAGATCTTATTCAAGATGAAGAGATAGGAACAATTTCGGGAAGCTATTGAGTTTTGTGCTTTTAGAGATATCCTTGTTCAAGGACCGAAGATGACATGGTCTCGAAAGATGGGGGGAGAAACAATCTTCGAAAAGTTGGACAGATGCTTTACGACTGATAACTAGGTTACTCGGTTCAGCCACTCGTATGTGCAGGTTTTAATTTTGTCAGCCTCTGATCACCTTCCTTTGTTTATTAATGTGTTGCATAGACCTGTTGTAGTTTCTTGTCGTAGAAGTGCTTCCATTTTGAAAGCATGTGGATGTTGCATGATGATATTCGTTTTGTTATTGAGAAAAGTTGGAATGGAAACAATGGTGGTGATGTCAAACAAAGTATTTCGAATTGTGCTGAGTCTTTACAAGAATGGGATTGAACTTGTTTTGGTCATGTTCGACATAGTATTAGTAAGAAGAAAAAACAACTTGAGAAGATATATGCCACAACCCAAATAGAAGGGTTTACAGGTTGTATGGATGAGCTGAAAGATCTTTATGATCGGGAAGAGGTAATATGGCGTCTGTAACATGCAAAATTTCTAAGCCTAAAAATAAGACAAGAAAGATTGGAGTCAAATAATAATTTTATTGATTGATGAATACGGGTACAATCTTTGGAAATTCTAATAATAAGAAATTGTCCTCTGATTCTTCATCTTTGCAAAATTATGCTTCAAGATTTGCTACAAGGGTCGAATGACTTGATCTTGAACTTGATGATAATTTGAGACTTTGATTTGATTTGATTCAAGAGTGAATGACTTGATCTTCAATTGATGACTTGGGAGTTTGATTTGATTCGAGGGTCTTAGATGACTTGATCTCGAATTGATGATAATTTGATTCAAGGGTCTTGGCAACTTGATCTTGAACAAACAAAATTAATCTTCTTCAAATATGTTGATGAAGATCGAAATAAATAAATTTGATTCAAGTGTCTTCGATTTGATGGACTTGATCTTGAACAAACAAAAATAATCTCCTCATAATGTGTTGGTGAAGATCAAAATAATGATTTCTTGAGCTTTGGTGAAGATCAAACCAAGAACATTTGAAATACTTCAGATCTTGATTTTTCAGAGCTTTTCTGCTTCAGAGCTTTTCTGCCTTTGTAGAGCTTCTCTGCTTTCTGAATTGTGCCTAGAATTTTTGAGGTTAAGACCTGTTTATATAGGGGAGGTTAGGGTTAATTTGCAACTCTAATTATGTAGTATTGGGCCAGTTGTATTGGGCAGAGTCTACTCCCTTTTAAATGGAGTCAAATAATAATTTAGTCCAAATAAATTATTGTGGACTTAAAATGTCAAATTGATCCATCATGGAATATTCCAAGTCCACGTGGCACCTTGTGGACTTAAAATGTCAAATTGATTGGATAACAAGTTTTCTTTGTCTACAAATGCCCCCTCACGACTTGTTCACTTTTATTTAGTGAATGTGGAGAAGTCTTGACATCTTCATGATTTGTAGCTTGTAAACTAACCAACATGACTTGTCTGAATGTTCATGCTAAATTGGATTTTCATTTTAAGAAAACCAAGCATAGAGGTAATAATTTTGGACCAAGCATTAACCCGTGCCACATAGGGTTTTCAAAAAAATCCAAACTTGATTTAGGCCCATTGGTGAATTTGGTGAAGGCTTAAAATCCTTTTCCCACTTGTAATGGGATCAAAATTTACTCCAATAACAACAAGGCCCGTGCTTAAAGTGAGATTACGCTTAATTCAGTTTTCCTAAGCCAAATTGGATTTACATTGAAGTAATACCCCTTTAATCGACTTGGAGTACAAGAAAGTTCCCCTATAAAAGGTGACCTAGGGCATGTATTTTTCCTCACATAATAGTCTTTGGTCGCCGCAAAGTATAGCACCATCATCAATTGATTACTTACTCAAATCGAAATCTCCATCGCCACATCACTCCAGAGAAATCCAAGTTGCTTAATCGATTATTCCAGGTAAAATAATACACCCTCTCTTTTGTTTTGTCAATTTTTCTTCCTTGCCATCCATGAAGATCGACACATGTACATATATTCATCCACTAAATTGATTTGAGCCATTGAAAATTCCAACAGTAAGGTGCAATTTTTCTTTTGGTCCCATCATCATCTTCCATAATGCCCCTTCATCAAATTTGGCATGTTTCCATGCATGCTTTGAGGATTACATGTGTCAATTAATCTATGCTAATATTTCTTTGGTTGGACGTTGTTTCACCAATTTACATCATCTTCAACTTGTCTGTAAAATTAGTACTTCAATTTTTTTATTGAAAGATTTCTTTCAAACTTGCTGCTGGTATATATTTCACCACCTGACATCAGATTTTTTTTTCTAAGGGAAATTCGCAGGCAATTTCGTGGACTTGTCATCAATTGGTTTGCAATTTTGCTAGTCTTTTCGAATTTTCTAGCTTACTTATGCAATATATATTGACACAAATTAATTGCAATTTGTAGGTTTTGCTCATCACTTGAAACAAAACGACCAAATTTATTATTCGCTTTTGATCAAGACCTAAGCAACCAAATTTTATTATTCTCTTTTGACCAGGGCTCAAGCGATCAAAATTTATTATTCGCTCATCCTGGTGTTCATCTTTGACGACTAGGGCTCAAGCGATCAAAATTTATTATTCGCTCGTCCTAGTGCTCATCTGCTTTAGATCAGGGCTCAAGTGATCGAACTTTATTTTTGCTCGTCCTGGTGTTCATCTTCGACTAGGGCTCAAGCGATCAAAATTTATTATTCGCTCGTCATAGCGCTCATCTTCAACTAGGGCTCAAGAGATCAAAATTTATTTTCGCTCGTCGTAGTGCTCATCATCATTCACTTCAAGGATCACAAGGGAAATCTTATCATCCTTGCTCATGCAGATGAGAATATCAAGGATGGGGTATCTCTTCCCATTGGCCAATCTATTTATGGTCGATATCCTCCATCTTGGCCAAAATTATCACTCCCTCAGGCTCTTACCAAATGGTCTTCGGAGCCTACAAGCGAGTCAATAAATTCCCATTGGCTTCAATCTTATTTGCATGATGGAGCTCAGAGCGATACAAAGTTTATTACTTTGGGGAATCGCATTACCACCGGTGTGTCCCATTGGGGACCATTTTTCAAGCTTTATGGTGAATTTGCCTATATTCCCAAATATTGAGAATTGGGAATGGGCCGAAGACGTGTTTCTTTATACTTATGATCGAAACAAAGACATTATTCGCGTATTTCTACAAAAATTGGTGTCTAATCACAAATACTCTTCATCTTCGTACTGGGAAGCCTCAATTTCATTGTAGGATTTTCATCAATTAGGTGGCCTACCTATACAAATTAATTGCTTCTCTCTTTTGAGTGCCTTGGATGAAAATCTTTATCCTTTGAAACAAAATTCGCTAACAAGCAATCAACTTGAGACAGGATATGGCTCCAATTGATTTCATGATAACTTCTTCGTTTCATGATCAAAGGGAATTTTTTTTGGGTTGACCGAACTTGACAATTTGAATCAAGTTGCCTACGTATCCTCAAATGTGAAGGATCAAGTCATTTATGTAGTTCATTTATTTTTGTGCTCTAAGTTTTGCCTCAGCCGTCCTTTGTATGATTTTCAACTTAGTGAGGCTTTTTTTCCTTTTCGCTCTAAATTTTGCCTAAGCTGTCCTTTACAAGATTTTCAACTTAGCGAGCTTTTTTTTTTTGGTTTTCAGTTTAGGCTCGTGCTTAGGAGCGAGCATTGCCCCCATTGGATTGCTTGACATCATCCTTTGAAGTTGACTTGGCATGCATTTTCACAGGATCAAAAGATCAAAATTTCATACTTGGAATTGGAATTGCCATGGCAAAATTTGATGTTGCGGCTTCATCGTCAAACTCAATTATTCCTTCTTTATAAAGCTCCATGATTTGTTTTGAGAATGAAACACTTTTCCACTGGATGACTGATTAAACGATGAAACTTGCAATAGTTTGGATCATTCACCTTATCAGTGATGCGCCAAGGGCTTATCATGGTCTTGAAGAGCACAATGGAGCTAATGGAGATCATGCTACGGATAAACATGGAGATGTCTTGGATATTCAAGAAGCTGCTACGGTTGATCCTAGATTGAAAGGAAGCTTGGAGGAGCATGGAGATGAAGGGATCGCACATGACCGGCCATTGCATTTAGCAATCGCACAAGACCGGGCACATGACCGACCATGGCATGGAGCAATCGTATATGAGTGGGCACAACCGGCCATTTGATCCTTTACCATTCCATTAGGTCCTATGACAAGGGCTCGGGCTAAAAGGTTCAAGGAAGCTTTATTGGGCTTGGTACGAACTCATCTTGGAGGTTTGAAGTCCATTGAAGATCAATTGGAGAGCATTGAAGACATCAAGCCATGAAATATGCCCAACGATTCCAAGCCATGCACTTTGCTTGAAATCATTGAGCATTAGAGCTATCATTGTGTAATTCGGCCAATTGGGCCTTTATTCTATCTTAGATTAGTTATTTAAATAGTTTAGAAGACATTGGGTTGGGCCTTGTTTGACTAAGTCCAATCCTTGCTTAATTATGTAATGTTATTTACTTTTCCTAGTAGGACAAGGAGTAGGCAATTTCCTTGATCCTTCCTTTATGTTTATGCCGCTCTTATGGCTTTAGGATTATGAGGGGTTTGCGTTATCTTTGCCTATATAAAGGCATCAACCCCCTCTTGTAAACACAAGTCAAGTTATCAATAAAGTTGAGAGGTTTATTCACCCATATCGATTATTTGGCTTCATTGTTCTAGTTTGAGCAAACTTAGGGTTCTTCAATCTTGTAGAGTCCTAGCAAACAATTAGGTTGTGATTGCTTAATTGTTTGTGAATCTTGTGATCCTAAGAGTTCAATTACAGGTCTAATTGGATACTTAGGGCGACGAACGAAGGGATTAAGCTTTGTGAATATTGTTCAATCGATTCATCAAGGAGTGGAGGAACTTCAAGTCGACTTTGGTGGCTATTCAAAGGGTAGATTTGAATCTAACATAACTAGATTCGTATCAATTGGTAATCAGACCATAGGTTGTCATCTTCAATCGGTAAATCTATCCTTCTTTTCATAATTCATCAAGTTTTCATCCATCGAAATTCACCCACACTCTTATCGCACCACCTTCTTGAAAAAATTCAAAAATTCAGAAACTTTGAAAAATCATAGCGGATTCATCTTAACTCCGTTTGCTTTGACATTTCAGATTTGAGTTCCTTATAACTAGTAGTTATATCGAAAAATATCAAAAAAATATAAAAAAAATTAGATTAGAAACTTGTGATTTTTGTTCTGGATTCGTTTGAGCTCGGAAACCTTTGAAATTTGAGATTTAGACTTCTTTTAGTGTGATCTTTCTGGGAAAAATACTGAAAAAAATCAAAAAAATCTGTAGCTCTAATCGCAATTTTGGGTTCTAGGGTTTAATCTAGGTTATTTGGGAATTAGGGTTTATCTTGTGCAATTGATTCAATTTGTTGCAATTAACCCTAATTGATTGTGTGATTGAGATCCTTCGGTTGCTTTTGCTGTGAATTGAGATTTAATTTGAAGAATTTCAGGTTTGAAACCCTATTGGAGACAAGTGGTACAAAATTGGATTTAAGTGGTACTAGGGTTTTACTAATTGTTTGAATTGTTTGATTTGTGCAGCAAGTTTGGAGAAGGAATTCGACATAAGGAGCCTGCATAAGTGGTTTGGTTTTGGTTTAGATCACTTTCCTTTGATTCACAAAAATTTTGCTACTAATTGTTTGTTCCTCAAGCAGGTCACTAGAAGAAAGGAGTTCTCTAGGAGTTGCTCTTATTAGGCCTATTGAAGCTAGTAAAAGGCATAATCTTGTGAGATCATCAAGAGAGTAGTGGACCACCAATCCATAGGAATTGAGTGCAAACACGAGAACACAAATCAAGGTATACACACACACTTGTGTGGAATTTTTACTACTAATCTTTGTTCTTTTGTAGGTACAATGGGAGACAGACAAGAAGAGCAAAATCAGGAAGTAAATACGAATACCATGTTGCAACAAATCATGCAACAACTTGGTACCATGACAACGAGATTGGAGGCATTAGAAACTCGAAATCAACAAGCTCAACAAGGAGCCAATGCCGCAATCAACAATGAGAGAATTCAACTTCCACCACCGAGGCAAGTTGCTAGGTTGGATCCCATGGAGAGATTGAGGAAACAAGAACTTGGTGGACAAGCTCACATTGAAAATATGCGGCCTAGGAGAGGAGTTGAAAGAGAAGAGCCTAAAGACAACATCAAGTACAAAATCCCTAAATTCAATGGGAGAGGGTCACCATCGGATTACTTGGAATGGGAGACAAAATTGGATATGTACTTTGATTATTATCCTCATGTCGAGCCTAAGAAGGTGCAAATTGATACTCTTGAATTTATGGAGAATGCTTTGAATTGGTGGAATCAATTGGTTCAATCAAGGAGAAGAAATTTAGAGAGGCCTATTGATACTTGGTTGGCGTTGAAAAGTTTAATGAGAAAGAGATTCTTTCGAAGCTTCTATACCAATTCTCTTTATCAAAGTTTGCAATATTTGAGGCAAGTAACAAGGAGTGTTGATGAGTAGGGTCGAGGTTGATGAAGCTCCACAAGCCACTATGGCTAGGTTTTTGGCGGGGTTGAATAGAGAAATTCATGACATTGAGGATTGCTTCAACATGCATTGAAGGCCGAGAGTCAAGCGAAAAGGAATGGCACAAAAAAGAGCTTTGCATCATCATCTAGCTCATGGAAAACTCCAATCAAGAAAGATGAGAAATCATCCAACAAGGAGATGGAGTTGGCGCAAAAGGGGACAAGCCCTAAATTCGATTCTAAATCTTCATCAAGTTCTTCTTCTAAGAATCATGTTAAGTGTTTTAAGTGTCAAGGATTTGGTCATTATGCTAAGGATTGTGTTAACAAGAAAGTGATATTTTTGATAACCAAGGAGAAATCGAAAGTGAAGATGAAGAATTTGCCCTAGGTTCTAGTGGTGATGGAGGTGATGAGAGGGGATTTGCGCATGATGATGAGGATGATGATGGTGATACACCGGCACTCTTGAACTTATTTGCAAGAAGAACTTTAAGTGCCTATGTTAAAGGAGACGTGAACAATCAAAGGGAGAATTTGTTTCATACTAGGATGTATGCGAATGGGAAACCTAATAGTGTGATCATTGATGGAGGGAGTTGTACAAACATAGCTAGTGTGTACTTAGTGAAGGAGTTAGCGTTACCTACCACTAAACACCCTAAACCCTATAGTTTAGGATGGTTCAATGATAGAGAGGAGATTAAGGTTAACAAACAAGTTTTAGTTTCTCTTTCTTTGGGCAGGTACAATGATGAGGTGCTATGTGATGTGCTACCAATGCAAGCATGACATGTCTTACTTGGTCGACCATGGCAATATGACAACAAGGTCCATCATGATGGTGAGACAAATAAGTATTTCTTCATGTGTGGTAAGCGTCCTATTACTTCGATTCCTTTATCACCTCAAGAAGCTTTAAAAGATCAAATTAAAGTGAGAAATGAGTTTGCTAAGATGGAATCCGATTCTAGGGCTAAAGAAAAGGCTAAACATGCTAATTTGAATATGAATTGCATTGAAGGCAAATCTGATTTAGTTGATAAGCATTCTAGTTCTAAGAAAGTTGTTAAGGAGTGTATGTTAGCTACTAAAAGTGAGATTAAAGAAGCTTTGAATGATAATTCTGTTTTGATCTTGCTTTTGCTTAAAAATACACTTTTTGCTACTAACAACTTGGAAAGAGAGCTTCCAAGCAACATTGTTTCTCTTTTGAGTGATTATGTAGATGTGTTTCCTGAGGAGATTCCTAGTGGTTTACCACCAATTAGGGGGATTGAACATCAAATTGACTTCATCCCTGGGGTGCAAATACCTAATAAGCCAGCTTATAGGACAAATCCTGAAGAAACAAAGGAGTTGGAAAAGCAAGTTGGAGAGCTACTACAAAAGGGATTTGTGCGAGAAAGCCTTTCTCCATGTGCAGTTCCAGTTTTACTTGTTCCTAAGAAGGATGGAACTTGGAGAATGTGTGTTGATTGTAGGGCAATAAACAACATAATGGTAAAGTATCGTCACCCTATTCCTAGATTAGATGATATGCTTGATGAATTGCATGGTGCTTGCTTATTTTAAAAGATTGATTTAAAGAGTGACTATCATCAAATTCGCATGAAAGAGGGTGATGAATGGAAAACTGCCTTTAAAACTAAGCTAGGATTGTATGAATGGTTAGTTATGCCTTTTGGATTAACTAATGCACCTAGTACATTTATGAGGTTAATGAATCATGTTTTGAGAGCTTATATTGGCAAGTTTGTTGTTGTTTATTTTGATGATATACTTGTGTATAGCCGAAACCTAGATGAGCATGTTAAGCATCTAAGATGTGTGTTAGATGTACTTAGGGTTGAGAAGTTGTATGCTAACCTTAAGAAGTGCACCTTTTGCACAAACAAGCTTGTTTTTCTTGGTTTTGTGGTGTCATCGCAAGGTATAGAAGTTGATGAGGAGAAGATCAAAGCAATCAAAGAATGGCCAACTCCCATCAACGTTGGTCAAGTGAGATCTTTTCATGGAATAGCCGGATTCTATATGAGGTTTGTTAAGGACTTTAGCACCTTAGCCGCACCTATTACTAGTGTGATGAAGAAGAATGCACCATTCAAGTGGGGAAAAGAACAACAAGAAGCATTTGAGACCTTGAAGGAAAAATTGACTAATGCTCCTTTGCTTGTTTTACCTAACTTTAACAATACTTTTGAGATTGAATGTGATGCATCAGGGGTTGGAATTGGAGCTGTTTTGATGTAACGTGGGAAGCCCATCGCATATTTTAGTGAGACATTGAATGGGACTGCATTGAATTATCCAACCTATGACAAAGAGTTGTATGCTCTTGTGAGGGCGTTGCAAACATGGCAACACTACCTATGGCCTAAGGAATTTGTGATTCATATGGATCATGAGAGCTTGAAGTATTTAAGAGGTCAACAAAAGTTGAACAAGAGACATGCTAAGTGGAGTGAGTTCATTGAGAGTTTTCCTTATGTTGTACGTTACAAATAAGGTAAGGAGAATGTTGTAGCCGATGCTTTATCAAGGAGGTATGTCTTACTTTCCATGCTTGATTCTAAGTTTCTTGGATTTGAGTATATTAAGGAATTGTATGCTAGTGATGTTTACTTTGGTGAATCTTTAAACCATGTGAAAATTCTGGATTTGGAAAGTATTATAAGCATGATGGATTTTTGTTTAAGGAGTCTAGATTGTGTGTGCCTTCTTGTTCTTTGCGCATCTTGCTAGGGATGGCAATAGGGCGGGGCGGTGGCGGGGATCGCCTTCTCCGCCTCCGCCCCACACATATCATACTTTGCCCCATCCCCGCCCCGCCCCGCCATGGAAACTAGTGGTCTTAATACCACATCCGCCACCACGGATTTTACTTACCCTCCGCCCCGCTCCACCGCGCCCCACTCATATACTTTAAATTGACAAAAATCAGTGTTTTTAAAGACATTAAGATGAATAAAACTAAAATGAGTACAATGTTATTACATAAGACAACAAATCCAATCAAATTCAAAGAAAGCTACTAGCAAATACAACCCAATATCCAACATTCAATTTAAACAACCGGTAAAAGCATTAAACAATAATATCACCACCTACAAACAACTCCCATAACAACCTCCCATAAGCATGCATATCTTTCTTAGAAATCCTGAAAGAGTGACAACAATGGATTTATTTGAATTTTTTAAGGCAAAAGATATCTCTTCTCCTCTAGCATGAAAAACACTTTGTTTTTAAGAAAAAGATTTTTTAAAACTACCCTTCTAATATAGATAGTCCCCCACACTTATTTTTGACATATTCATAAAATACTCTCATAAGTGTAGTTTCAATAAAAATTAAACATGAGTTCTAAAAATAGGCAATCATAGAAATAATCCATGGTAAGCAATTATCACAGACTTCAATTATACCTAATCTAAGAAATAAGATATCATACTATAAATCAATCAATGAATCAAACATTCTTAAGAATTCAAAGCAATCATCAATCAAAAATCAAATCAATAACTCAAAATATGCATATAAAATCAAAATTTTGTCAAAATTTTTGAAAAAAATTATACCAATTTTAACATGCAATTAGACTCACTCCCCCACATTTAAAAGATACATTGTCCCCAATGTATTAACAAGCGTGGAAAATCAAAGCAAAAATAAATATGCATCTTTAAAAATCCTAATTAACCTATATAACCTATATCTATATGAATCACATATCAAAGAAAAATCAATCAAAATATTGCAAGAAAAAGATAGAGTTAAAGAAAGCTTCTCTATTCTCCAAGCATAAGCTCCAATTGGATCCAATGAGAATTTGGAATCGGCAAGGGGCATATTCTCCATTTAATTTCTCTTGCTTTGCAATTGTCCAAAACGTAAGCTCCTATTGCTCTTCTTTGGTATGGAAATCCTAAAAAAGAAAATAAAGAAAATAAAACAAAGAAAATATTAAGGGTTAGTATAAATAATATTGGGTTGCCTCCCAATAAGCGCCTTTCTTTAAGGTCTTTGGCTAGACTGCCTTAAAGAAGGTTATTCTTCAAGGGTGAAGGAATTTTGGGTGTAATCCTTCAAAAGGTCCTCGATAATTCTACTCTCTTCAATGATTTTGATAGTTTCAAGTTGAATTTTATCAAGACTTGAAAGAATCAAAGCATCTCGATTTGGCGATGGCATGGATGTGACCGGTGGTGGCATGGTTGGGCGCGCGGATGGCATGGCATAGGTCGGGCATGGCACGGTGGTGTTTCGTTTGTAAGCTTGCATGGTCTGCTGCGGAGTGCTGGTGGCGCGGACTGGTGCGGACAAGGCCGGACATGGCGCGGATGGATGCGCGGATGGTGCGGACTTGGTCGGTCTAAGCTTGGGGGGCTGTGCGGCATTAACCGGGCATGGCCGGGCATGCGGCATTAACCGGGCATGGCCGGGCATGCGGCATGGATGGCGCGGCAGTGGCCTGGCTGGGCCAGGCAGGCGGCGCGGCATGGGCTGGTGTCGTCCGGACGTGTGGCTCGGGTGTGGCCGGGCTAGGCGCGGCAAGGGTTGATGTCACACAAGATTGGGGTGCCTTGGCCGGTGTTGGTTGGCCATGTGATGTCGATGGTTGGGCTATGGCCGGGCAAGATGGCTTGTGCGGCATAGGCTTAGCCGGGCTGAGTCCTTGAGCAGCTTCCTTCGGTGTATTGGTTAACTTCTGGGTAAAACTCTCCAATATCTCGTATATGTCAGTAGTGCTGTGATCGAACAGGGGAATATAGATGAGAGTGTCAATAGACAATCTATCAGAAGCTCTTAATCCTTTGTAGAAGTTTTGAGTCAATTTTCTTGGATCATAACCATGATGAGGGTTAGCAGCACATAGCTTCTTAAACCTTTGCCAAAATTGGGGAAAATTCTCCACTTGGCGTTGAAGAATGCTTCCAACTTTAGTTATATGTTTAAGATCTAAATCTTGCTTCTTGGTTGAATTGCTTGGTTGGTCGATCTTCTGGGATGGTTGAACTTCTTTGTTGTTGACTTCTAGCTCCTTTTTGGCTTCTTTCGCTCGATCTTCCTTCTTATGGGAGGTTGAAGATTCCGTCCTCCAAGATAATTCTTCAAGGGCATAGAATGCATTCTCCGGGGTTCTTTCATGTAGTGGTTTTATACTGAAAGAATCAACAAGAACTCGATCTTTAAGTCCCAATCCTCCATAGAAGAATTGGATTAAAATTCCTTCCTTGAATCCATGATTAGGGCAATCGGCACACAGCTGCTTGAATTTCCTCCAAAATTGGTGGAAGGTCTCATTGTAGCGTTGTCGAATGTCCATTATTCTTTGTCTTCCTTTGGAAATCTGATCAGACTTTGTTGATGAAGAATCTTCAATGGCTCCTTTCTTAACAAACTTAGAACTTATAACATAAACAAAATTGTTAGATTTCAACGGCACTTGAGATGAAATTCTAGATTGGATGACTTCACCATCGAATTCCATGGTCAAAGAACCATTGAATACATCAATCATGGTATGAGAAGTCTTTAGGAAAGGTCTTCCTAATAAAAGAGGGCATTGATCTTTCGAATACTCCATATCCATAATGAATATGTCGATAGGAAAAATTAGATGCTCAACTTTAATTAAGATATTCTCTAAAACAGTTTTGGGATAAACCAAAGATCCGTAAGCTAATTGCAGAATAACATCAGTATTCTTCAAAGAACCAAGATTTAAAGATTTGTAGAAAGAATAAGGCATCATGCTTAAGGAAGCACCTAGATCAAGCATCACATTCTCTATAATACTTCTTCCAATAGAACAAGTAATAGAAAAAGTACCTGGATCTTTGCACTTAGGAGGTAAACTCTTTTGAAGTACAGCAGAGACATTAGCTCCAGCGCTTACCTTACCTTGTAATCTTTTCTTGTTGGTACAAAGTTGCTTAAGGAACTTTGCATAATTGGGAATCTGTTGAATGGCATCAAGAAGTGGGATGTTGACCTCAACTTTTCGAAATATCTCCAAAATATCTTGATCATCATCTTCTTTCTTTGACTTCTTCAATCTTGATTGAAAAGGAATTAGGTTGGAATCAGTTTTAGGCTTGTTGGAATCGCACACACCTTTTCCTTTGAGTTGAATTACGGCATCATCTTTGTTGGAATCTTCAATCGGCGCAGCTCCTTTGTTATTGGGTTCATCTTCAATCTTGATTTCGGCATGCTCTTGTAAATTTTCTTTGGTGTAGCTTGGCTCTCTTTCTTCTTGTTGATGTGCGGCAAGGTTTGGATAAGGGTCTTGCAACTCTTTTCCACTTCTTAAAAAAATTGCACTGACATTCTCTCTAGGAGGTACCTTTGGTTGTGATGGAATCCTTTGTTGACCTTGTGTCTTGAGATCACTCAAATCACTAGCTAATTGACTAATTTGTTTTCTCATCATCTCCATAGCTTCTTTGATTTGTTGTAACTCGATGGCTTGTGAAGATTGAAAATTAGGTCTTTGAAAATTCATTGGCCTTCCTTGAAAATTACCTTGATTCCCATATTGTTGACTCGGTTGTTTAGGTCTCCAATAAGGTTCAGGTTTCCTTTGATAAGCTCCTTGTAATCCCACGGCATTGATTCCTTGCTTGTTGTCTTCCAAAGTAGCGCAAACCCTAGGCACACTTGAAAAATTAGCATGGAACAAATCAGTGAGCAAAGCGATTTGCTGATTCGTTTCTTGAAGTTGTTGCTCCAATGAGGTGGAATAGATAGAAACTTCATTGATTCTTCTTGTAGGGCCTTCTACTGAAAAGTCTTCTCGAGATCCAAATTGTTGAGTGTTTGCAGCCATGTTTTCCACTAAAGACCAAGCTTCGGCAGGGGTTTTGTCTATGAAAGCTCCTCCACTTCCAGAATCGATGGAAGGTCTGTCAAACGGTTGTAATCCTTCGTAGAAGTACTGGATCTGCAACTGTTCATTGATTTGATGATTGGGGCAGCTCGCACAAAATGTTTTGAAGTGTTCCCAATATTCGTGCATTGTTTCTCCATGACGTTGCTTAATTCCACAAATCTCCTTCCTTATACTTGATGCTTTGTGTGCAGGAAAGTACTTTTCCAAGAACAGCTTCTTAAGGCTCGTCCAAGATGTGATTGAACCAGTGGGTAGTAGGTACAACCAATCTTTTGCTCGGTCCATAAGAGTGAACGGAAAGGTTCTTAACATGAATTGATCTTCAGGAGTACCTTGAATACTTGTAGATGCACATGCAATCTGGAAATCAGTAAGATGTCGGTGAGGATCTTCTCCAGGCAAACCGTGAAATTTGGGTAAAATCTGAATAAATCCAGATTTAATCTCAAAGTTTCCATTAGTATCTGGGTAACGAATGGCTAAGCGTTTGGCATTGACGTTTGGTGCAGCTAACTCTCTCAGAGTTTTGGGTTGTTCTTCTTCAGCCATGTCTTTTGACGATGTTGAAACAGCATATCTAGGAGAACTTGGTTGAGAACTTGAATTTGATGACTCCTCTTCTTGTAATCAGCTTTGTGTCTTCTTCTTCTTCTTCTGAAATAGTGTTCTTTCAGGTTCAGGATTGAATTCTAAACCTTCAATACTACTATTTCTTGTCTTTGGCATGCAATTTCCTAGAAAAATTAAACAAAACTAAAAAGAAAAATTAGCAGTAACAGTTCTTAAATAAAATTTAAAAAGCAGAAATAGAAAATAAAAATAATTTTTTTATATTTTCAAAAAGGAAAAAACGGAAAAAGAAAAATTAATTTTTTTTTTCAAAAATCGACGCTAACCCTAATTCTTTTTTTTAAAAAAATCGCAAATATTTTTTTTTTAGAAAAATCGGAAAAAGGAAAAACTTTTTTTTAGAAAAAACGGAAAGACAAAAACTAATTCTTGGATCTAATCTCTCTTCAATTTCTCTCAATTCAATTCCCTTCCCCGCAATGTCGCAAAAATTTATGATTGTGTCGTCTATGACCATAAAAATAATCCCCACAATAAACTAACTATAATAGCTAGGGCATGTAGAGGTCGAATCCCACAGAGAAGGGTTATGTGATGAACGATAGAGAATAAAAAAAAATCTTTTCCAAAAATCAAATAGAAAACAGGGGATTGTGAAAATCAATTATAAAGAAAACAATTAAACTAAAAATAAAGCAAAGCAAATTAAATCTAGATCTAAATCTAAAGCAGAATATAAAGCAAACAATAATTATAAAGCATACTTCTTCTCCGATGGTATGATTCAATCAGATTAACTATGGATCATTGACTTAAAAGGTGAATTAAGCATCTTATTCTTGACTGACAACTGATATAGGTTTCCCAACATGTATTTTAGATAAGAGGCCGATTAAAGCTGCAGTTATCCTTTTTATTCCTTCAGCGATCGATTACTTTCTCAGGGCTTA
>AWWV01011893.1:45000-52500 GCA_001974805.1 Corchorus capsularis | reverse complement strand
TGCACTAGTTGCTTCAAGCAACTATTCTGAGCAATAGAACTTCAGAGCATGTGAGATTAATCAGAGCAAAAATGCTAAAGCAGAAATAAAGGCATCAATGTTACAGAGAAATCAGAGCAAACCGAGTAAACCAAGTGTGAGACAATCTGATCAACCATCAATATCTATCTCAAAAAATAATAAATCAGAGTGTGAAGTAAAGTGAGATAGAATATAAAACTCAGGAAAAAATTCTAACAAAGCAGTTAGTGACATCAGAAAATATGATAATATAAGTTCAACTAAATGCTAGAGGGGGTGAGAAATATACTGATACCAATTGAAGTATTTGACATCAATTGTTGAAGTTTATGAAGCTCCCCCTTTGAGTAGTCAATTCTTCAACCCCTGCGACCCGATTCCATATGTCATAAAGTTTCCTTTATGCCATGCTGAAAACATGCTGAAAGGTAGTCTCATTAAAGCGCAGGCATGTATTATTCTGACTAACTCAAGCAGCTACATTTCAATTCAAGCTCTTATTTTTCTCCCCCTTTTGTCATAATCAATAAAAGGGCTTGAAAATCCTGCAAATCAAGATTAGTAGCAGCAAATACAAGGTGCAATATTCCAAAACTGAAAGAGGTTCAGCTCCAAGGATAGCACCTACTAAGATAAGATAGACACATTAGAATCCAAAGGCACATATAGTGCCATTAAAGAAAGAGGAGAAAAGATGACCGAATATCCAAAGCACACATAAGTGCCAAAAATATTCAGAATGCAAAAGCACAATGCGAATGTTATGCTAAACAAAATATGCCAATGCAAATGCATGCAAGAATCCTAAGTTCTCCCTTCTTGCTCGCATCAACACTTTCTTATCAGAAAACCAAGTTCAGAGTCATCATGCTTTCTTTGATCTTTTGGACTGTGGTTTCCCTGATGTAGTTGTAGTTTCCTCTACATTTGCATGCTTCATTCTTGGTCGTTTCATGTCCGGAGCAGTGGATGTAGGGACACTAGCAGCATTTTTCTTTATGCTCGGAGTACTTGGACCATCTTTACTAATGGAAGTAGAAGCCTTAGCAGCGGTAACTGTCTTCATGCCCTTTGAGGCTGTTTTAACCTAAGGAGTATCTTCCTCGCTTTCATCAGAGGATTCTGCTTCATACTCACTACCAGATTTTTCTACTTCAGTCCCATCATTTGCAGTTTCTTCCTCCTTTTCAGATTCATCTCCATCCTGATCATCATCATTTTCAGTTGCAGATTTTTCAGTATCTTCTTTGTTGTTCTCATCATAAGAGTATTCTGCAATTATTTCTTCATCTTGTTGATAATAATCTAAGCAAGATTAACTTTGATACCCTTTCAAATGCAGTAGAGAAGCCAGACATCGTCCTTTGTGATATAATGCTGACTACCCTTCTTAAATCAAAGACTGTTGCTTATGAAGTGATGTAGTAACTTTACATCAGTTTTCAATCAGCTTTCTTTGACTTTCTTTGGATTGCATCTTTTCTCTCTTCCCACTGATAACTCTCCAAGCAGTATTGTAATCAAACTCCTTAGGTGGTTTTGAATCACCTTTAGAGTATTCAATTTTCAGTAACTAACCAATGGTCTCAGCAGTGATCACAGCTTCTTGACCACATATATAGGCATAAAATCCATCATCTCCACCATTAGCTCATTTATCAGTGATGATACCAGTAAAGAATTCTCTGACCATTTTCCATTCTTATTCTGATAGAGTATTAAGCGAGAAAAGAATCGAGAGCAGAGGAGTGCAATTGTGCAAATGCTGAATGCTGATGCAGCTATGAGGGAATAAAACTAGGGTTTGCTCAAAAACAGAATCGATGAGAAAAGATTAGAGAGAAAAACACTTTATAGGAAAAAGAATAATAGAAAGACAAGAGTTTTAAAAAGGACAGAGACATTGGAAAATAGAAGGAAAATAAATAGCTTTGAATAAAATGCGTTTTTCCAGAAATTGAATTTTTTAAAAAAATTATTTGACAGTGGAATAAAGAGGGAAACTTCCCGCTTAAAAAGCGCTGACGTGTCAGGATAAGATCTCACAGTTTTGAAAGAATTTTAGTCCCACTACTGTCAAACATATTTTTAGTGTGAGCAACCATAGTCAATTATGAATGAATAATGCATGATCACACATGATATGCATCTATCATCCCTAATTCATTTCTAATGCGACTAAAATGCTCATCACACAGTGGCTTAGTAAATATGTCTGCAAGTTGATGCAAGGTATCAACAAATTTAATTTCGATATCACCTCTTTGGACATGGTCTCGAATGAAGTGATGTCTTATCTATATGTGCTTGGTGCGTGAGTGCTGAACTGGGTTCTTGGTGATGTTAATGGCACTGGTGTTATCGCACAACAATGGCACATTGCTTATTTCAACTCCAAAGTCTCTCAACTGTTGCTTGATCCATAGTATTTGAGCACTGCAACTTCCTGCAGCTATATACTCAGCCTCGGCAGTTAACAATGCCACAAGAGTTCTGCTTTTTACATGACCATGAGACAAGCATGCTTCCAAGGAATTGGCAAGTCCCACTAGTGCTCTTTCGATTAGTCTTGCTGCCAGCAAAGTCTGCATCAGAGTATCCTACAAGTTCCAAACATGTACCTTTTGGGTACCACAAGTCTAGACTTGTTGTTCCCAAGAGATACCTAAAAATTCTCTTAACAACAGAAATGTGAGATTCTTTGGGGCAAGATTGAAATCTTGCACATAAACATACACTAAAACGAATATCAGGTCTGCTAGCAATTAAGTATAGAAGTGATCCAATCATATCTCGGTAGAGCTTCTGGTTCATTTCTTTACCTTTTTCATCTGAGTCCAATTTAGTCCTACTAGCCATAGGTGTGCTCATGGGCTTGCTTTCATGCATGTTGAATTTCTTCAACATCTCTTTAGTGTATTTGGCCTGATTGATGAAGATACCATCTTTACATTGTTTGATTTGTACTCCAAGAAAAAATGTTAGCTCACCCATCATGCTCATCTCAAATTCACCATGCATTTCCTTAGCAAAATACTCACAGAGACTTTCATTAGTGGCTCCAAAAATTATATCATCAACGTAGATTTGAACAACAAGCAGATCAGTGTCTTTCCTTTTCAGAAACAGTGTAGTGTCAATACTCCCTCTAGTGAAACCTTTTTGAAGTAATAACTTTGATAGTCTCTCATACCAAGCTCTAGGAGCTTGTTTGAGTCCATACAAAGAATTGTGCAATCTGAAAACATGGTTTGGATTTTTGAAATCTTCAAAACCAGGAGGTTGTTCCACATACACTTCTTCTTGAATGTTGCCATTCAGGAAAGCACTTTTCACATCCATCTGAAATAAAGTAAAGTCCATATGACAAGCAAAAGCAAGTAAAAGACGAATAGCCTCTAACCTAGCAACAGGAGCAAAAGTTTCATCATAATCAATGCCTTCTTCCTGGTTATAGCCTTTGGCTACCAATCGGGTTTTGTTTCTTACCACTTTACCAGTCTCATCCAACTTATTTGTGAAGACCCATTTAGTGCCAACAATGGGGTGACCCTTAGGTCTTGGCAATAATGTCTAGACTTGGCTTCGCTCGAACTGGTTTAGCTCCTCCTGTATTGCTGTCATCAAACTTTCTTCCTTTTCTGCTTCTTCAAATGTTTTTGGTTCCACTTGAGAAATGAATGCTGCAAATTCATAAGTCTCTTTAAGGCCACTTCTGGTTCTCAATCCTTCTCTAGGATCACCGATAACTTAATCAATGGGGTGATTCCTTATATACTTCCAAGCTGTTGGAAGATCATTATGTTGTTCTTCTACTCTTTGTAAACTTTCAATAGGAGGATCTTCTTGACTTTCCTTTTCTTCTGGAACAAGATCAGTGTCAACAATTTACACCTGTTTTATGCTGGCACTAATTTCATATGCATCATCATCATCAACAACTACCTTTCTCGGTGTAGCATTAGTCTCATCAAAAACATCTTTATGACTGAGAAAGTAAACCGAAGTATATCTAGAGTAATCATCAACAATCAAAAAGCCATAGGACTTACCTCCCACGCTGATGACATCAATTGGACCGAATAGGTCTATATGCAAAAGCTCAAGTGATCTAGACATGCCTCTTACCAACAAATTTGAGCTTATTTTTTTTATGTCAAGAACTTGACATAAGTGAGAGTCAAAACATAATCCGTGTTCCTTGTCACAAAGCTGACTAATGCTTAGTAAGTTGTGCTTTAGTCCCGTTACAAACAGAACATGAGTGATCTTGAGCAGAACCTTTTCCAATAGTTCCAATTCCTTGAATCTTCCCTTTGGAGTTGTCTCCAAAAGTTACGTTTCCTCCATTTTTCATTTTAAGCTCTAGAAACATCTTTCTTTCTCCTGTCATGTGTTTAGAATAGCCACTGTCCAGGTACCAGGGCTGTTTTTCCTTTGGTTGAGCCTTTAAATAGTAGTCTTGTTGCTCTTGCTCAACCTGCATACACATATTCTCAAATTGTTGTTTTAGGTACCCATACTTTGATGGGTCCTTGGGGGTTAGTAACAACATATGTACCTTTAGGCACCCAAACTAATTTAGTTCGGGAAGAGTGCCCACCCTTCTGATAACATTCAGAGGATTGGTGACATCTTCTGCCACAAGTACAGTTGTTCATAGTTCTAGGCCTAAAATGCCTGTGATTTTTAGTCTGAACAGTTTTTATGTTGTTATTAGTGACAGCAATTTTCTCATTCAAATCCTTGATTTCTTTTAGCAATCTCTCATTTTCAGTTTTAGCATGATCCAGATCAGCATTTAAAATGTCAACCTTATTCAGCATGCTATCATGATCCTTTTTAACAGATTCTAAACTCAGCATTAATTCTTTGTTTTTCTTCTTCAAACTTTTAAATATTTTAAAGAGTTCTTTATATTCATTAATTAATTCCACATATTCATTTTGCAATTCATCAAAAGATAATTCAGAAAGATCAGATTTTACCTCATAGTCTTCTTCATCTGCCATGAGACATAGGTTGGCTTTTGCCTTTTGTTTGGTCTTACTACCGTCTGAGTCAAAATAGTCTGACCAAGTGGCAGAACCTGTAGCCTTCTTCTTCTTTCTGTTTTTCTTTGAAGCATCCTTTTTGTTGAGTGGGCAATCACTCATGATGCGACCAGATTGTCCACACCCATAGCATCTAAGCTAGTTTCCTTTGAAGCCATCATTTCTATATTTATCTCTTTCAAGGCTTCTCTCGTTGATGAGTTGATTCCTTTTTCCACTTTGTCTTCCAAACTTTCTGACCAGCATTGCAGTGTCATTATCCTCATCAGAGTAATCACTCCCTTCCATGGTTAACAGCTCTATTTCTTCTTCTAGAGCAGAGACTTTGAGAGCAATTCCTCTTTTCTTCTCATTCTGCTTCTTGTCAAGTTCTTCATCATGCTTTAGTTCTCTTTCATAAGTGAGCAGTGAGCCAATTATGCCATCGAGTTTTGTAGTGTTCAAATTTCTGCATTCCCAAATTGCTAGAGTTTTTGGCTTCCATGATTTTGGAAGTGCTCTAAGCAGTTTTCTCACTGGTTCATCTTCTGTATAAGATTTTCCCAATTGTTTCGGCTGGTTAATGATGGCAACAAATCTGTCATACATTTCTATAATAGTCTCACTAGAATCCATCTTGAAAGATTCATAATCTAGTGTGAGTAGATTGATCTTGGATTTCTTTACTTAGGATGTTCCTTCATGTGTGACTTGAAGCTTGTCCCAAATCTCTTTAGTCGTTTCACATGTGGAGACTCTATTGTACTCAGAGACATTGAGAGCACAGTGTAGAGTGTTGATGACCTTCTAATTGATTTGATATTTTCTGCTATCATCTGCAGACCATTTACTCCTTTCTTTATCAACGAGCTTCTTTTCTGCGTCTTCTTCTTGGGGAGTGAAGGGACCATTCATGGTCACTTCCCACATTTCAAGATCATGAGCTCGCATGTAGACTGACATTCTGTCCTTCCAGCATTGATAGTTAGTTCCATCAAACAGCGGAGGTCTGTGAGTGGACTGTCCCTGATCGGTCGTTGATCAAATCACAAGATAAATTCCCCACAAACCAATAACTACTAGCTAGGGCAAGTAGGGGTCGAATCCACAGAGAGAGGATAATTTCTTCACTAATTAATTATGTTAAAAAGATTAATTTGGAAATAGAGATTTTGGTGATTCTAAATTAAAACTAACAAAACAAATTAAAACAAAGTAAATTGAGTAATCAACTATATAAAGAAAGCCTCCAATAGAATCTATTTCACCCTTGACAATATTAACATGGATCATCGACACAAAACATAAATTCGATATTAATTGCCAATCAGTTAAGTATCATAAATCATTCTAAAGTAGTATATATCCTAAGACGTAGGCTTCAACTTTCCTTAGAACAAAATAATCTCCCTAATATCTCAAACAACTCCACTTAAATAATTGGTATAGGAGAGGAATACTCAACCCTCCAACATGCTAAGAAGAATTCACCCGCATCTCGCTGACGATTAATCTCTATTGTTCCTAATCAAACATTCACTCTGTGCAGAATCATAGGACAAGCATTAAGATCAACTTTTCCACATGCATGATAAATCAATACCAAACTTGCCTACATCAATTTCCATCTCGGCCTAAAGATTTCAACAACATTTGATATCCCATTGAACCTAGGACTCCTAGAATTACAATTGTTACTTGGACCAACTTTAGCTTGACTCAAGCTACTTGAATCAAACTATAGCTTTCATATTATCAAGATAAGTAGGCCTCCAAATCCATCAAGACATGAATACATAAAATGAAGTATAGAGATAAGAAACATATTCAAGTGGAAATCAAACTATTAAGAACAAAAGTCTCCCCATAAATTAAATGTCAAGAGATCAATAAGATTCTACATTGGAGAAATAAAAGATTAGCTACTCATGAATTGAGTAGCCATCAAAAGGAATAGAAAAACCTAAGTATGATCGGCGGCTCCTTGCTCCAATCTTCAATCAAAATCGCCAACCCCTTTTTCTAGAGAGAATAGGTAGCTATTTATACTATAGACTTAGGGCTAACTTAACCTAGGACAAGATAGTAATTTAAGCACATTAAACCACCTTTAGTCGGGTTTAAAGTCGTCCTCCATGTCTGGGCTATCCCTTAGTACCGAATTAGGGTTTATCAAATCATCTTGGGCTTGATTCTTGGGCTTTCCAAAGTCCAGCATGTCTGCAGAAACTTCAGGGGCATTTTCGTCCATGATAACGGCAAAACTGGGCTTCGAACAAAACACAAAAGCTGTAGATCTTGAAGTCAGCTTTCCAACGGCTACTCATAGACCTCAAACGGAGATCTGGATCAAAGGTTATGGCCAAAATACAGAAAGGTTGCCAAATTTAGAAACAAGTGAAGACACACATGGCATGCGGATGTGCGCGCGCGTGGCTGAAACCCG
>AWWV01011893.1:0-37500 GCA_001974805.1 Corchorus capsularis | reverse complement strand
CAAAATCGGCCTTCCTTTGTCCATCCATGTCAACTTGCACACTCAAAGGTAAACTGAACAAATCCAATGGGGTTAAAGGATTAATGGCATACACAATCTCAAAAGGTGAATGTCCAGTAGTACTGATCGGTCGTCAGCAAATCATAAAAATAATCCCAACAATTACTAACTAAAAATAGTTAGGGCAAGTAGGGGTCGATCCCACTGAGAGATAGGTTATTATTCTTTTTCTTATTAACAAAAAATAAAATAAAGAGAATTTTTTGGAAGTAGAGTTAAATTAAATCAAACAAACAAGCAAAATTAACTAAGAAAGCAATCAAGAAAATTAAAGAAAATAATTAATTAAAAAGCAGTGAATAGATTGAGAAAATAATTAAAGAAAACCCTCCAACATAGAATTAATCTCCCTCTTGACAATAATAACATGGATCATTGATATCTAATAATTATGAAAACCTTGGATAGCTTGTTTGGAATTAAATCCTAAATTACCCAAATTAGATAAAATTACCTTGGTCCAGCTTAAATTATCCCATTTATTCTTAACAGCTAATTACCTTGGTCCAGTTTCATAATTGACAAGAACAAAGCATTAAGATCTAGTAATTTATGAACAAGCACAACGAACAATTAAAAATCGGTCATTGATTCTTATCTCTCTTGGAAGGAATTGGTCCTTCTCTTCCAATTGCTACTAATAATTAGATCCGAATTGGTCCTTCAAGATCTAATCTAGCTAATGCAACTCAATTTATCAAGACAGGTCCAGATCCAATCCATCAAAACAAGTTAGCATAGAATTCATACAGAGATTTAAGAAATACCCTGACAATTTTCATATATAAGCACAAAATCTCACCATGATATAAGTCAAGAGATCAATTAAATTCTACATTGGAGAAAAGAAAAGGATTACTTACTCATGAATTGAGTGAGCATCCACAAATAAGAAGAAGAAAACTTATCTATGGATGAGGAAGAAGAACGGGCGGCGGCTCCTAGAGTTTCTCCTCCAAATCTTCAAGCAATTCTACAATATATTTTTCTAAAAAGAGAATACATAAAAACCTAGACCTAAGGTGGCTATTTATAGTGGAAAATAACCTAAAGGCTCCTATTAGACTTAGGATATAAGTCTAAGACGTTCTAGGGTCTGACTTGGTCTCCAAGTTGGCATAAAAGTCTTCCTAAAACCAAAATCCTTGTGAAAATAGGATCCTGAAATTTACTAGAATCGCACAGCAACTTCTACAGAAATTTTGGGTTTGAAAATAGCAGAATTGGGCTTTGGACTTCAAAGGAAAGTTGTAGATCTCGGAATTAGCTTTCGAACGGCTACTCACGAGCCTAAAACGGACATCTGAGCAGAAATTTATAGCTTTTCTACCGAGACTGCGCTGAATCCTAATCCAAATAGGACTAGTATCGGGATTATGCGGGATTTGGATATTTCCTTGGATATAGGGAGCACAAATTGGGATTTTAACTCCAATTATGGGCTTATATGGGCTGAGTATTATCCCATATAAAATATCCAAAAATCCATAGCTTCCGGACTTATTCAGGGGTTGTCTTCAATCCTTTGCGAATAAGCTCCAATCTTCAATTCTTGCTTATTGAAATAATTCTTCAATGATCTTCAAGTCTTCAAATTATCTTCAAGAAATCTTCAAACACGAACTTTGCATCTTCAAATCTATACTCAAAATTACATTGCTCATATCTGTGCAAAAAGTCATCAAAATAGCTCCAAAAGTAGTGAAAATTAACAAATTCTCAATTTCACATCTTCATTTGGGTTGCTTTGTTATGACCCGTATGTTTATTTTGATTGTACTAACCTCCTTTTGCTTAATAATATTAGTTGTTCGGTATAAAAAAAACACAAATATCATCAAAATAAGGCAAATTAGAGCATAAATGGACCAAAAAACATAGTAAAATAGCCATAAAAATAGGGTTGTTTTTGGCTCGATCATAATTTCCCCCACACTTGAACTTTGCGAGTCCCTTAGCAAAATCAATGTAAGTTAATAAATTTCCAAAAGATCAATTTGAATTCACACATATACCAAGGAATCAATTTAATCATGAAATCAAAATAACAAAGAACAATAAAATACTTAATCCAAAGATCAAGAAATAATAAGCATTATCATTCTTAAGTAGCCATAATTAAAGTAGCTCTAATCACTTACCATTCTTCACATCTTATAACTACTTCTTCCTATAGCCTTGCATCTTCATCTTTCTCTCCATTACTCAAAAGATTACATATCATAAATAAATCAAGGGTTCATGTGGGTTATAATAGTTTTTCAAGGGTAATTGGTTTTTAGAAAACTGAGGTTACTAACCTCTGAAGTGTTCATGTTTAGGGGTTACTAACGCCCTTTATTTTGAGGCTACTAGCACTCTAGAAGGACTCCTTCTATTTTATTAAAGAGGGACAATATTTCTGCTAATCCATGCCTCTTATCCTCTTCCCAAGGTTACTAACTCCTTTTGTTAAAAAGAAGAGTGACAACAATGGATTTTTTTTTAACAGAAAATATCTATACTCCTCTTACATGAAAGCACTTCTTTTATGAAAATATTTTTTTAATTACCCTTTATATAGATAGTCCCCTACACTTATTCTTGACATATTCATAGCATGCTTTCTTAATCGTAATTTCAATAAAGATTCAACACAAGTTCTAGAAATAGATAATCATAAAAGCAATGAATGAATAAGATCATATCACAAACTTCAATTATACCTGATTCTAAGAAATTAAAACTTCATGTTATAAAACAATCAATGAAAAAAGTTTTATTAAAAATTCTAAGTATTCATCAATTATAATTAAAACAATAACTCAATATATGCATGAAAAATTCAAAAAGTTTGAAAATTTTCGAAATTTTGTTTTCCAAAATCAATTTTGTCGAAATTTTTTTTCAAAAATTGAGGAAATAAAGATTAATCCATAAACAATCCAAATCCTATCCTAGGTTCTCATGCAAACACAAACTATCATATGACTCAATCATTCAATATCAACCCTATCATGTATTCACCCCCCCCCCCCCCACACTTAAAATTCACATTGTCCTCAATGTAAAAGCAATCAAGAAATTAATTCAAAAGGTAGCTTACCAAAAATAAAAAGAAAAAGTTCAAGAAGCATACCTGGATAACTTGTAAAAGAGGGGAGGAGAAGTGCCTTTATAAAGTGTTCAAGTCCTATGCCTAAAAGGTTTGTTTAATTAAAGAGAATAGTTAGAAACATACCTAGAATAGGAATCCATTACCTATTTGGAAAAGAGATTGCAATTGGAAAGTAATTAGGAACTCAAATCCTAGTCAAAATAGGAAATGGAATTCAAAATATACTTTGGCACGGGTTTGACAATGGATGGCGCGGCAAACCCCTACATGGCTCCGGGTTTGGTGCGGCATAGCTTGGAGAATGGCCAATCTCAGCCTAGTGAGTTCTGGCAAGGGCCTGGACTGCTGCGGGATGTGGCCTGGTTAGCCTTAGCTGGTGTGCGACAAGACCTGGTCATAGCTAGGCTAGGCTGCGCTGTGGCGCGGTCTTGTTCGGGCTGTGCAGCGGCATTGGTCTAGTGCTGGCCGGGTCATGACACGGCATTGGCCTAGTGATGGCGCGGCAATGCCGAGCCATGACCGGTCATGGTTCCTTGCTTCCATTTTTTTTTAAACAAAAAAAATAGTTAGAAATTAAAATTGTTGGGTTGCCTCCCAACAAGCGCTTGTTTAAAGTCATTAGCTCGACTTTCCCTTTCTTCAATCTCAAGTTGGAAGATAAATTGGATCCTCCAACTTAATTTCTTTAATTTTGAATGTTGGCACTGCTTCAAAGAAAGGCTTGAGTCTTTGTCCATTGATTTTGAACTGCTCCATGGTATCTGGATTCTTGACAAGCACGACTCCATTAGGATATGCTTGAATCACTTCAAATGGTCCATACCGTCTCGATCTTAACTTTCCAGGAAAGTTTTTGAATCGATTGTTGTACACTAAAACCTTTTTACCTTCATGAAACAACCTTCGCAAAATTCCTTTGTCATGTATGGCCTTGGTCTTCTCCTTGTAAATCCTTGAATTCTCATATGCTTCATTCCTAATTTCTTCAAGCTCTTGTAATTGCAGCATCCTTTGAATTCCAGCTTTGTCAAAGTTGAGATTGCATTGCTTTATTGCCCACCATGCTTTGTGTTCTATTTCCACAGGTAGATGACATGGCTTACCAAAAACAATTCTGTACAGTGACATACCAAGAGGTGTCTTGTAAGCTGTACGATAGGCCCATAAAGAATCTCCTAGTCACATACTCCAATCTTTTCTTTGAACATTGACTGTCTTCTCCAAAATCAGCTTCACTTGACGATTTGATATTTCGGCTTGACCACTAGTTTGAGGATGATATGAAGTAGATACCTTATGGCAAACTCCATATTTTTCAACCAGTGATTGCACAATCTTGTTGCAGAAGTGAGTACCATGATCACTGATGAGAGCTCTAGGAATCCCAAATCTATGAAGAATATTATTCTTCAAGAATTTGACTATTGTCCTTGCATCATCCTTTTTTGTAGCAATAGCTGCAACCCATTTAGAAACATAGTCCACAGCTAGAAGGATGTAATTCTTCTTGTCTGATGGAGGAAAAGGTCCCATGAAATCAATTCCCCATACATCGAAGACTTCAGCAACGAATATAGGTGATTAAATATTTGATTCCTTTTCGATATGTTTCCAACTTTCTGACAGCGCGGACAAGTCTTGCAAAACTCATAAGAATCTTTAAAGATGTTAGGCCAATAGAGCCCACAATCCAAAATCTTCCTTGATGTCTTCTTGTGTCCAACGTGGCCTCCACACTCATCGTTGTGGCAGAACTTCAAAATTGATTGAACCTCGTTATCAGGGATGCATCTTCTCATGACTTGATCAGAACCATGTCTCCATAAATATGGGTCATCCCTTAAATAATACTTAGCATCACTTATGATTTTCAACTTAGCTCATTTGCTAAGATCTGGGGGTAGATGACGAGCAACCAAGTAATTGACAATATAAGCATACTAGGGAACTTGAGAAACAGTAAACAAATCTTCAAAGGGTAGTGCTTCATTGATTGCAGTCTCTTCTTCCTTTCCTTCAATTCTGCTTAAATGATCAGCAACGATGTTTTCTGCTCCCTTCTTATCCTTGATTTCAATATCAAATTCTTGAAAGAACAAAAGCCATCGCATAAGCCTAGCTTTTGCTTCTTTCTTTGTCATTAAATCTCGAAGTGCAACATGATCGGAGTAGATTATCACCTTAGATCCCATGATGTATGGTCAAAACTTCTCCAATGCAAAGACAACGGCAAGCATCTCTTTTTCTGTGGTGGTACAGTTCCTTTGAGCAGCATCTAGAGTTCTTGAAGCATAGTAGATAACATGAGGTACCTTGTCTACTCTCTAACCTAAAATAGCTCCAATCGCGACGTCACTTGCATCACACATGATTTCGAACGGCAGTTTCCAATCAGGTAGCTTCCCAATTGGAGTGGAGGTGAGGGCAGTCTTCAATTTGTCGAATGCTTCTCTGCAGTCATTTCTAAGTTCGAACTCTACATCTTTCTGAAATAGTCGACACATTGGTGTTGAGATCTTTGAAAAATCCTTGATAAATCTTCTGTAGAATCCAGCATGGCCTAAGAATGAACGGATATCTTTGACACATGTTGGATAAGGCAGGTTCTGAACAACATCAACCTTGGCTTTGTCGACTTGCATTCCCTCTTTGGACACTACATGGCCTAGAACAATGCCTTGTTCTACCATGAAGTGGCACTTTTCGGCATTCAATACCAACTTGGTTTCAACACACCTTTTTAAGATGAGTTCTAGATTATGGAGGCATTGATTGAAGCTATCTCCATAGACTGTGAAATCGTCCATGAAAACTTCCATCTTATCTCCCACATAATCTTGAAAGATGCTCATCATACACCTTTGAAAAGTCGTAGGTGCATTGCATAAACCAAAAGGCATTCTTGTATTGGCATACGTACCAAAAGGGCATGTGAAAGTGGTTTTCTCTTGATCTTCAGGTGCAATTCGAATCTGGAAGTATCCTGAATATCCATCCAGGAAACAGTAGTAGGATTTGCAAGCTAATCTCTCCAACATCTGGTCAATGAATGGCAATGGAAAGTGGTCTTTCTTTGTGGCGGCATTCAGCTTTCTGTAGTCGATACATACTCTCCATCCATTTTGCAGTCTCTAAGGAACGAGCTCTCCATCCTTGTTTTCTACGATGGTGAATCCAGACTTCTTTGGAACTACTTGGACAGGGCTGACCCATTTACTATCTGATAAGGCATAAATCAGACCAGCTCTAAGTAATTTAAGAACTTCTTCTTTGACGACTTTAACAAGATTTGAATTTAGTCTTCTTTGCGGCTGTCGAACTGCTACTGCATCATCTTCAAGTCGAATCCTATGCATGCATACAGTAGAGCTTATTCCTTTGATATTAGCAACAGTCCATCCAATGGCTTCCATGTACTCCTTCAAAACTCGGATTAGTTGTTCTTCTTGTAAATTATTCAATTTACTTGAAATAACAACAGGTAGGGTTTCTTTTTCTCTAAGGAAAACATGCTTCAGGCCTTCAGGAAGTGGTTTCAGCTTGACTTCAGGTGGTTGAATGATGGATGGCAAAGGTTTGGGCGTTGGCTCCAAGCTGACATAGGAAGCTGATGCCTTTTCTTCAACAGCAAGTAGTGTCTCCAAGTCTCTGATAGTTTATGATAAATCTTCAGGCGTCAGGACTTTTGCTTCCTTGATTTCTTCTTCATCCAGACTCTTTGTAAGGACCAATTCAAGTTCATCTTCATGATGAAGTGATTGAACTTGATTAGAACAAATATCAATTATATCAATAGCACAGGTAGAATGGATCTCAGCAGGAGATTTCATGGCTTCTTTTAGGTTGAATTCAATAATTTGACCATCAAATTCCATGCTGAGTTTTTCATCTTGCATGTCAAGTTTGGTTCTGGCCGTGGATAGAAAGGGTTTTCCTAGCAGCAGCAACATATGAGGGAGATAAAGGTCATCCTCTCTCATCTTCAAGACATAGAAATCTGCAGGAAGAACAAAATCTCCAATCTGCACTAAAACATCCTCAATTAAACCCTCAGGTTTAATGTTAGTTCTATCAGCTAATTGAATGGTGAGATCAGTTTTAGTCATAGGTTCTATTTTCAATTGCAAATAAATAGAATAAGGCATGATATTAATTGGAGATCTAAATTCACACATGGCATTCTCTATCTTATTCTTTCCTATCTTGCAAGGCAAAGAAAAGGATCCTAAATCATTACATTTATGATGCAATTTTCTCTGATATGCAGCAGATATATTCTCATTCATGCAAGCAAATTTTTCAGAAAATTTACTCTTGGTGGTGCATAGTTCCTTAAGAAAAGTAGTGTACATGGGCACTTTTGCGATTTCATCAAGTGAAGGAATATTTACCTCTCGATTATGAAGTGAATTGAGTTGATTTGCAACCCTTTGAGAGAACGGTGGTGGCCCGTAAATGGTCTCCATCTTTTTCATCCCTTCGAATCTTGATCGAGGTCGCGAAGTTTTTGGTGATGAAGTAGGTTGCTCCTCCTTGATTTTGGACGAAATCTCCTCATCTCTTAGAAATTGAACATTGGTTGTAGCAGCAGGTGGTGGCATCGCTAGAAAAGCAGGTGCTGATGGTGGTGTTAATGCTGGTGAGGATGGAACATCAGGCAATTCCATCTTTTGAGCATACCACTGTTGAGTTTCTTCGATTGCATTGATTCCATATCCTTGTGTGTTTTCTCTCATATGTCTTTGTGGCATATATGAGGGAATTTGGGCAGAAGCTTGTGACTGAATATTCAAGAAGTCGACAAACATCTTTGCTAGTAAAGTTATGGTGTGATTAGTTTGATCCACAAAGTCCTTCAATTCCTTGTGGATTTCTAATCTCTATCTCCTTTGTTGCGTCGACTTCATTAGTTGTGCTGAATTGGTGAGTATTCTCAGTCATGGTGTTGACCAGCTTCCTTGCTTCTTCGGGGGTTTTGAGTGTAAAACTCCCTCCACTTGTAGAATCAATGTACATTCGATCTTCATAGAGTAATCCATCATAAAAATTCTGGATTAAAAGTGCTTCACTCAGGTTGTAGAAAGGATAGCTTGCGCAGATCTCGTTGTATCTCTCCCAGTATTGATGTCACTTCTCGTCATGTAGTTGTTGATAAGTAGTGATTTTCTTTCTAACATCACGCTTTGCTTCAGGAAAGTATTTGTTCAAAAATACTGCCTCCATCCGAATGGGGTTGGAGGGGGAGATTGTTGGGCTTATACCCATATTGGGTCCAACCCATCATTTATGGCCTTAAATAATGGATGGCCATGATTTTAAGTTGGTATTTTAAATCCAACGGCTATGACTAAACTTGGCAAAGGGTTTTGGCTTTGTTTTTAAGCCGACATAGCCTTTGGCTATATATATTGAAGTTGGCCGAATTAAATTGGTCAATTGAAAAAGAAAAAGCCGCACAAGCGTTTTGAGATTTGAAAGGCCGAATTGAATTTGATCAATTCGTGAATTGCGATAGCAATCGCAATTGAGAGAAAGCCAAGCCGCAACAACGTGGTGAGAGCATTGGTGAGTGGTGCGGTGAAACAAGTGAGCAATCGGTTATTTGCTCTTTCTTTGGGTTCTTGCAAGAAGCTTGTAAGTGATTTTGGTTCTTACTCTATAGAGAGAATAAGGGTGAGAGATAAGGGCAATAAATTGAGTTTTCTTGGGGTTGATTTCTTCGTGATCCATAGAGGTAATCCTTATTATTTAGCTCCAATTTGTTAGTGGTTATGTTTTGGACAATTAGCTTAAACTTGAACTATTGCAATTGATGATAGTGGATTTTTATCCGGTTTTGCCCCGTGGCTTTTCCCTTTACTCTAAAGGGTTTTCTACGTAAATTTGGTTTTCTGTTTGCTTGGTTAAGATATATTTGTTTGGTGAATTAGTTAATTTATTTAACAGCTTTGGATCATTGGTTTAGATATTACTGTTAGTTTGTTGTTGTGAGATTGGTATTTGTTTGCTTCTACGTGTACGTATAGTGCAGGGCCTTCGCAACGGATTGGAGAATTTGTTTTCTTCTTCCTTTGTTTCTTTGAGCATTAATTAAGGACAGCTACGGTCTGTTCCTCTTTAAGGCTTTGTTTCTTTGAGATGAAGAAGTATGATGATTGGGGTCACATATTAAATGTGAAAGCCGTATAAGCCATTGCAATTTCCCCATCGTTCTAGCTAGGATGGCAGTGCAATGTTTGCACGAGAATTTTCAAGAAGACAAATAATTGTATAAAGATCTAAAACTAAATATCATTGAATTGGGATCAATCATTGAATCTTCTAATCTAAAACTAAACGTGGCGGTGCAATGTTTGGAAAAGATAATTTTTAATGGTCCGTTTAGAACCTTGATTTGAGCAACAAAATTTGGATTTGGAATTGAAAATACAAATTTCTTGTTTGGGTCATCCATTTTTGATAAGTTGTCAAATAAACCAAATTTGACAAGTTTAAAATTTCAAAATTTCAGTTTCGATTAAGACTTGGAATTTATCATATCGAAGAATCTCAAATTGAGTATTTTAACCCTCATCAACGAAGAAATGGTTGTAAAAATTTTTACAAAACATTGTTGCCGAATTGCGGCAAAAAAAAGCATTAATTGTTACCGAATTTATTAATAAATGTATAGTTATTCTTATATCCTTCAATATTTTTAGTTAATCGAGAATTGTAAATTTGATAAAGTTGTTACCAAATTACTGAAAATTAAAGATTATTAAATTTGTTAGTAAACATTTAATATTTTAAGTAAAAGCTTCTTTTAGGAAGTTTTTAAACATTTTTAGTAACCATATATAAGATTTTTTTTTAATAATCTTATAAAATTTTTAACACCTCTTTTTTTTATCTTTTTAAAAATAATCTTATAAGATCTTTTAATAAGCTTAGTAGATTTTTTTAATAAACTTTATAAGTTTCTTTGAAGTAGAATTTTTTTGAACTTCTTAAAACCTTTTTAATTGATTACTATATATAAGATATTTTAGTTAACTTATACGATTTATTTAATATTTTTTATAAATAATCTTTGAAAGTTTTAGTATAGCTGTTTTGTTAATTTTATAAGAATTTTTTATGTATAGTTAACCTAATAAGCTTTTATATAATAACCTTCTCGAAGATGCTTTACTAACTTTATAATTTATTTTAATAATCTTTTAAACTTTTTAATAGCCTTCTTGCTAACCTTATATTTTTTTAGTAACTTTAGATCAAAACTACTTAACAATAACGCTTTTAGCAATCTTAAAAGCTTTTTTTATTAATTTTATAAGGATTTAGAAACCATATATAAGATTCTTTTTAGTAACGCTATAAGGTTTCTTACAATTTTAAAAACTTTTTTACTACTCTTACTAGCCTTTTAGTAGTTGAGTAGACTAATTAGTATTCTTTAAAACTTTTGTTTTTTTAGCATCAATCTTACAAAATTATTTAGTAACCTTATAAGTCTAATACTTATAAGTCTGCTAACTTCATAAACTTTTGTAATAATTTTAACAATTTTTTTAAAATTATAAACTTCTAGCATTTTTCAACCTTTTTAGATTGTTTAAGAATATAAACAAATTGATGGTGTCTATAAGAAGTTAACTAATTATTAAGTCAACATATTATATAGTAATGTTTTACTAAATTTCTAACTTAATTATAGATTGATTTATTTTAATAATATAATATTTATTTACAATAAATTTTGAAAATTTATACAAATTTAGGCATTTGAAGAAGGAAAATTATACAATACATTGTTAGTGGAGTTTAGCATATAACACATTCGGGGTTTGGGGTTGACATGTGTCCTTTAGGAAATAGTTTTTAATTTTAATAATTAATTAAGAAAATGAGTGTGTGTCAACTCTTAACCCGCTTGTAAAGTACAAAATTTATACTGATAGTGTATTGTGTAATAATACTTTAAAGAATAACAATTATGTAAATGTAACTTTAATTTGAACAAAATTTTCAAACCTATATGTCTAACACGTGGCAAAATACTAGTATAATATATATATACTATATATTATTTTTAACTACTATGGAAATTACTAAAAGACCAAATTAAGGATTAATGTGGTGTCACCTTTTGGCCATTTTTGTTCTTTTCTCACTTTTCGGATGACTAAAAAGCCCCTCTATGAGTTTTCACCATTCCTTTTCCTTCTACCCTTTTTTGTAATTACACATTTCCCTTCCTTAATTGTTTTTAATTAATGTTTAAGACTTTTAATTAATTGCTTCTAAACCCTAAACCCTTAGTTACTTTTAATTAATGTTTCTATCGTTATTTTCTTTTGTCCTCTCACCAACTCAGTTGCTACGTCCTTTCAAATCCTCGGTGTTGATCAATCTTTAGGTTTGCCAAAAATCGATCACTCCCCTCTGTTTTCACCTTTGTATCTTTTTCGCTTTCTTCTCCGTCTCCATCCCTTCAATATAGACCGCTCAATATTTTTCCCCTTCTGAATTAAAACCACCCTTCGTTCAATGTGAGTATTATTATCGAATTAACATCATATTTTATTACCTCTTTGCACTTCCGATTACTTACAAATAAAACATGTTCTTTGACCTTATTAATTTTGCATGTCTAAAAAGTTAGTTTACAAAGATTTATGCCAATAGCAACAGACAACATTAAAGTAATCCATTTAAATTGCATTTTTACTGCAATCTTATATAATTCAATCAATTAATCAATCAAGTACCACTCTAAAACAAAAAATGGTCTTGACCCTTATATAATTTCAATCAATTAATCAAGCACCACTCTAAAATAAAGAACGTCCGTGGCGCCAGTGCGGACTAATATAACTTATAAATATTATTATTATTAGCACATAGTATATACTCCCTCCGTCCCATATTATCTATCCATTTTTCCCTAATAGAAGTGGACAGATAATATGAAACGGAGGGAGTAGTATGTAATCGAAATCAATCCAACTAAAATAACGTGGTGATGACCACTACCACTTGTCGTAGTATCTACTCAAACGTTAGCTATTCTGTTAAGTATTTTACGTTTAAGACCCCTTTTTAGAATATTAGGACCCCTGACTTGTTGAAGACAACCTTCATTCCTGCCAAGGGAAAGATTAAAACCCTACAAAGATTTCCACATTGGAATGGGCACCAAGGGAACTCGATGAGAGATCTACCAAGTGGGCTAGAAAATTAATGCTGATCAGAAGTGGAGTGGTGGCCAGCATCGACAAGTAGATCTTGTCAACATCCCCACTTCTGGAAACTAGGAGTATTTAATTTAGGAAATAAATACGGTGGATATGTCCACTTCAAAGGCTCAAGTTAGCCATAAACCAAATGTATTATAAACTTGGTTTGGTTGATAATGAAATCACAATTGTGAGAGAAATACGCAATGGAGAAGGCTAACTGCAAGGTATGTGTTACAGGAGGCGCTGGTTTCGTTGGTTCTTCACTGGTGAAGAAGCTTTTAGAGAAAGGATATACTGTCCACGCAACGCTGACAGATGTTGGTGATTTGTCAAAAGCCGAACTCCTTAAGAGCTTGCCTGGTGCAGACACAAGATTAGTTTTGTTTCAAGCGAATATGTATCAACCGGAGGAGTTTGAGCAAGCTATTCAAGGTTGTACATGTGTTTTCCACGTTGCAAATCCCCTGTATCACATTGGTGGTACTTCCCAGGTAATTTGACTCTCTCATTCATCTTTTCTTTGGTTTGTCATCATCAATATCAATATGATTGATTGATTTCTAACATGTTTTTGTTTTGTTTGATGATGATGATTTTATCAACAGACCATAATTGAGGTTTCTGTTTCTGCAATGAAAAGCATTGTAATGTCTTGTCTGAAATCAGGGAGTGTTAGACGACTAATCTACACTGCCACTGTTTCCGCTGCATCCCCACTCAAGGAGGATGGGAGTGGTTTCAAGGACTTGATGGATGAAACTTGTTGGACGTCACTTAATCTCAAATACCCTTACTTTCATGAAGTCTTCAAGGCAAGTTCTTAATTTTTTGTAAACAAACTTACCTTGTTTGCAATTAAATCAATGATATTGCCTCTGTTTTCGTTTTTCTTTCCTCTGTTCCTTCCAAAGTGACACTTTTCCTTTTTGAGTAGGATTACGTCGAATCGAAGACAATAACGGAGAAAGAATTTTTGAGATATTGTAGCGATGCAAAGACTAGTGGAAAATTGGAGATGGTAAGTCTAGCGTCTGGCGTTATCGCCGGAGATACCATTTTGCCTTACGCTCCGGCGACTGTGGGTGTACTCCTTTCACAGCTGACAGAGATTTCACAGCCGCCAGAAGTCCTAAAATGTACGGAAGAAATGCTGGGGAAAGTTCCAGTTGTGCATATTAATGATATTTGCGAAGCTCATATTTTCTGCATGGAGAATCCCTCCATCACTTCCGGAAGATTCTTGTGTGCTAGCTGTTATGTTTCCACTGCAGAAATTGCTCATTGCTATCAACTAAATTACCCAGAATTTCATGTTAAACAAGAGTAAGTACCCAAACCATCTATGATTTATCCATCACAAAAAAGAAAATTAAATCTCATATTAAGGCTGCTTACTTAAACATGTCAGGTGTTTGGATGGACCAAAGAGAGATATAAAGTGGGGTTCGACCAGGCTTACTGAAAAGGGTTTTGAATATAAATATGATCTAAAGATGATAATAGATGATTCTGTCAAGTGTGCAAGGAGGACAGGCCTTCTCCAGCAGTAATTCATAATTGGTTTTGACATGTAAGCTTAGGGAATAAAAATCCTCTCCCCCCGTTTTTTGTGCCTCATCCACAAAATAAACACGTGTTCTTTTTCAGTTTCTAGTGTTATTTCTTGTTTTACTAATTAAATTAAATTTTCCTAGTATTATTTAAATAAAGGATATATGATAAAAATGGGTGTTGAAACGTTCAGGTCCGGGGAACCCTGCCGAAACGACTTGAAAAGAGGAATCGCCACTAATCTTTTTTAAAGGTGTGATTAGCCACCTAATTCCTAAGCCTAGTTAAATCCAAAGCTTGGCATTGGACCCACTAAACTTAAAGTCCGGTCTTCCAACCTAAATCTAGGTTCGGGAATCTGTTAAATTTGGGGAAGGATCAGCACCCCCAAATGCCCGTCAAATGACGGTACCTCTAATCTAAACTAAGATCTAGTGAGTCTAAATAAAAACGGTTGCTTTTACTCTAATCTTGATTATTAATAGAAAGCGTTATAAAAGAAAAAAAAATCATTTTTCAAAACAAGTTTAAATGTCGAGAGTTTTGAAGAATACAATTGAACGACCGTCGATTGATTCCTCTTTCAACTCTCTTTCACTGTTTGTTCCCTTGTTGAGTCCCCCACAAAGGGAAGAGATTTTGAAAATGTTGTGTCAAAACTCTTTTTTTCCATTTTAATTTTTCAAGAAAAACTACCTGATTTTATTAATCTGCCAAAAATCTTATTATTAGAAAACTCACCCTTAAATTAAAGTTTCAATTTTCGGATTAAAATTAGCTCGAAAAGATTCGATAATCTGCTTCTGAATTAATTTTGATCTAATAGTCAAATCTTTAAACCAAAGACTTGGCTTTTCAAATTAAAATTAATACGAAAGGATTTACTGATCGATTTCCAAACTAATCTTAATCCAACATTGAAACTTTAATTGCAAGAGTTTGCTTTTTATTAGTCAATTTTTGAAAATGCTTACCTTAAAAACTCTTGAATTACCATTTTTTTTATTTTTTTGAAAACTGAAAAAGAGAACATAGTTAAAAATATTTAAAAAAAAAAAAGCACTTTTTATTACATCTTTTAATTTTCTAAATTTATTCCATTTTTTTCATTTTTTCTTTTCCTTTCCTTTTTTTTTTTCATTCAAATTTGACCTAAGTATTAACTTATGCATGTATGAAATGATGAATGTAAAGTCCGGTTTATTAGTTGATTAATAAAAAGGAGTTTACTTGATTTGACTCTCACGAACCTAGCCCGACCCTCCAGGGATATTCGTGAAAACCAATCAATCTCGGAGCGAAATCTCGAGAAGTTGTGCTCCTGCACCTTTACCCGAGGTTTGCCCGTCGTAGTTAAAAACGCCTCTTTATTAATCGTAATTTATAATGGTGGCATGAAATGCAAACAGTTATAATTAATGACAAATAAACATGATATGCATGTAAATAAACTCTACTTTATCTCTACACTAGATTACTAACTTATTACAAATCCCAAGGGCTTAATTAAGCCGATAACTTAAACAAAGAGAAATGAAAGCTTAAGGGTCAAATTGGACCGACAGGGGACATTCCTGCGCATCAAGTAAAAGATTAGCAAAATTCAGGGGCATAAAACACAAATCAATAACGTGCACCAATCAAAAATAAATCCAAAATTAAAGACGAAACTAAGTGAAGCTAGCATGAGAAACTTAGATTAATTCTTCAATTAACTTAAACCTAAAAAGAACCAAATTCTTAACCAAAGTTTTAATTTTTAAGTCAACATTGATCCAAATAAATTCATCAATCCCTAATCTAAGTTAATTTCAATTTAAAAGGTCAAACCTTTAACTCAAGGTTATGGCTTTCAAATTAAAATTAGCTCAAGAAAATAGTTTAATATCCAAATTTCCAAGCTAATTTTAGTTTAAAAATCCAAACTTTGAATTAAAGTTTTGATCTTTCCAGTTAAAATAAACTCAAGACGGAAGCGAAGAATTATTTTTGAATCAAATTGAACTTAAGAGAACTTTTAGACCAAAGCTTCAATTTTTAAATTGATTTTAACATAAAAGTTTGAACCTTAATACTTATTAGTCATTTTTATCCTCCTTAATTCTTTCCATAAACAAATAAAGACAGCAACTTTAACAAGATTTTCCTTTCAACACTAATAAATGGGAATTTGTAAACCTAAATCTTCATAAGAATCTATTATTAAGGCCTAAAAGTACTCAAATTTAACCCAATTGAAAATAAAACGACAAGAACAGCCTCAATCAACCAATGCATCAAACCAACGTACCTAAATAAAACGAACAAAGAAATAATCAAAGCTTAAACAAACGGAAATGACCCAATTGAAAAAGAATAGACTTTGACATACCTGGAACGACGTCTTACTGCTCAAATATCCTCCTTCCAGTTAAAACTTCTTTCCTTCTTTGCTTCACTCTTTTCTTCTTCGATGAGCAGTTCTCTTCTTCCTGCCTTGATCGATCTTCGCTCAGCCGCTTGCCACGATGAAAACCATCGCCTTGGCTTCTGGATTTCTCAACATGGAGTCTTCTTGCTTTGATTCATCATAACCGGCCTCTAAACCCGTGAATCAAAATTGAGAGACAGAGAGATTTTTTGTTTTTGATAGAGAGAGAGACTCTGATCGAAGTGTGAGAGAGTAAGAGTTGTGTGTAGATAGAAGGAAGAGTAGTGGAGGAAGAGAGTGAAGATGAGAAGCTCTGTTTTTTGTGTATCCCTTCTCTGTATCTAGACTAGGTAAGATCAAATTCCCTCTCCCCTAGTTGCCAGATACCCTTTGATTCCCTCTTATCTCTTCATTTCATTTTCTGTTTTTTCCTTTTTGTTTTTTTGCCTCTAAACAAATCCTCTCTTTGAGCAGGTGAATTTCGTTGCCGAGAATCTTGGGTATGGTGAGCTGGCCAGGTTCATTCCCCTCTTCTCGATCCTTCCTCAAGTAATCTCTAAAATTTTCTTTCCTCAATTTTTGACTCCAATTTGGTTTCCCTGGTCTCTGTTTTTCTTTTTGTGTGAGTCATCAAACAGCCCGCCGATTCAGCAAAACAAGCTACTAACATGTGGGGAATCTTTTCAGGTATTTCCCATTCCTTCCTCTTACCATTTATGCTTTACTCCTGAATTGTTACTCATTGATCTGTTGGTGTGTTCCTGCTTTGTTATTTGACCCTGACCATTGATTCACTTGCTTGAATTTGTACACTTGATTTGTTGACCTTGATTACGTGATTTGCTCCTTTTAATTCCACTACACACACTCACACTGCATTGTAGCAAAATTAAGTGAGTTTAGCTAGTCATTTTGAATTGACTCTCTTGGCAGCCTCTTTGTTGAGTATTTTTAGTGCATTTGACTTCATGTTCAACTGATATTCATTATCCAATTGAGTCTCTGTTGGCTGCCAGCTGTTTGCTTATAAATACAAATGGGAGATGCATGCCTACATGTCTTCCATGAGTATGTGATATGCTATGAAAATGCTTGGGGATTTTGCTGGAAAATTTTCTTTTCTGACATTAGCTCCTTGCAATGCCCACTGAACTTGCTCTTTTGATTACCCATGTGACTTGCCTGTGGTGCTTTGCCCTTGCTTGTTCACTGTGGCATGCTTAAGATGAGCACCTTGCTGCCTTTAACTGCTTTCATTCCCTAGAATTGCTTGTTGACATTGTCTTCCTGCTTGAGTATGCTGCTTATGAAATGAGAATGTCATTGATCACTGTTACTTATATATTTGGCAGAGTTATGGAGAGGTAGTCTCGGCTCATTATGGAACTTCAAATGGGATTTTCCAAACCCTCATTACCATGGAACCCGAGGAGAAAGAATAACTTGAGAACTTTCTTTTTTTTTCTTGGTATTCTTATAAATGCAAATGTAAAATGAAAGCCACTTTTTGTATTTTTGTAATATATGTTTTGGGAAAATATGTAACCTAAAGTATGAAAGTATGAAAGATTAAATGAAAATGAATAAATGAGAAATAATAACTTCCTTTTTTTTGTTTGTTTTTTTGTGATTTTCTAATTTCCAATTTTTTGGTATTTTGCAATAACAATGCTACAATGCAACTATTTTGTAACTAATGAGATGCATACCCTACTTATATGTTATACTATGTTAAGAAATGTCAAATTAAATTAATTTGAAGCAAATTAGTCTCCCAAAATGACCTTATACTAGAATAAATAATCAAAGTGCTAATGCCAAATCACCAACTATGATGCATGCCAATGCAATTTAATCAAAATTTACCATGTAAATTAAAAAAATTGACTTTTTTGTGATTTTTTTCAATGCAATTTGTTTTATGAACCTAATCGAATTGAATGCAATGTTGATTTTTTTCAATGCAATTTGTTTTATGAACCTAATCGAATTGAATGCAATGTGAACTAAATTACCTAAATGTTCTTTAAATTAAGAATTGATCTAAATGCCCCCTAATTGCAAATTAAGAAACAAATTTATTTAAATAAAGGATATAGGATAAAAATGGGTGTTTACAGCTGCCCCTCTTTGCGTGCTTTCTAACAACTGGGAAGTTTACAAAAAAGTAGTTCGTATACTTTCTGAGGGTTAGAAAGTGCACAAAGACGTAGACACACATTTTACCAAGCAGATAAAATAAATCAACAGTTGAAAAAGAATCCTAAAATAAAAACCTGAGGCAGCCTTAAACGAAATTTAAAGCAAAGAGATCCTCGAATAGGATCTTGAAATCCACTAATAAAACAACAATCCAATGCAAATTCTGAATAGACACCTTCGATCAAGGATTTTAAACTTAAACATAGATCTTTGATGAAAAACTTGATGAAATGAAATGATACCCGGGGGTTTTACCTGTTGCCTGGAGGACTTATCAAATGCAAACCCTGAATAGAGACCTTTAACAAGGATTTTAAACTTAAACATGATTTTTCAATGAAAACTTGATGAAATGAAAATGGTACCCGGAGGTTTTACCAATTGCCCGGAGGACTTATCAGAATTAATACTCGGAGGTTTCTATATTTGTGCCTGGAGGACTTACAATGTAAACTTTGAATAGAGACCTTTAACAAGGATTTTAAACTTAAACATGAATCTTTGATGAAAACTTGATGAAATGAAATGGCACCCGGAGGTTTTACCAATTGCCCGGAGGACTTATCAGAATTAATACCCGGAGGTTTCTGAAATTGTGCCCGGAGGTCTTACCAATTGCCCGGAGGACTTATCAGAATTAGTACCCGGAGGTTTCTGGATTTGTGCCCCGAGGACTTACCAATGCAAATATTGAATAGAGACCTTTAACAAGGATTTTAAACTTAAACATGATTAAAACTTGAACTGACTCGTATGGAAACGAGTTTGGCTTGTTGAAAAGTCCGAGCATTCGGATGGAACCGATGTAAAATCTTGAAAATTAAATCTGAATCACATGGAAGTGATTTTAGAAGAGAATACCTTTGGAAAATGACTATGAATCTGATGTTGTAATTGAAAACTTCTTGATGAAAGAGGACCAATTTCCGGTCAACTATTGATAACTTGAATAATAACTCTGAGTCTGATGATTGAAACTTCTCGACATCACTTTAAATCTTTGCTTTCTTAACTTTGCTTCATTTCTATTCTTCTTAACTTATCCTTGGATTTGCTTTCTTTTCCACTTTGATGCTTTCATGCTTGCCCCAAATGTGATCCTGATCCTTTGAAGTCTGACTGAGGATTAACTTTAATTTCTTGAACTCCATTCAAAATTGTGATTTTGTCTTTTGCTTTCCAATCTCTAGTTGTCTTCTTTCCTTACACGTACCTGTTATGAGTGCATGATGATGCATTGTCCTAATGCGTGCATGTATGCATGAGTAATCATGAATGCAGAGAATGTATGATGAATCGCTTTAAAGAAAAATGATGTTCAATTAACTTCCCTTTTTAATCAAATGCCCTTTTATCCACTTCTAGACTTTGAACCTGACTTGGTGAAAATATGCTTCAACTGGAAGTCTTGACTTGTTAATCGCATGACTGATCCCCTTTTGAATCTTGTCATTGTTCAATTCACAAGAAACCATCATTTATGAATAAACATTATCTCATTCTCTCTATGAAAATTCTATGCATGCAACATATATTGTCCCGATCTTCAGATATATTAACTTTCTACAGACAGACCTTTGTCAAGATTTCACTTATTTTTCAAGAGAATTGGTGAACACCATTCAGAATGCCCCTTAATCAAGGAACTTTGACAATTTGGAAGTAATCGGCATACTTCACCCTTGGCTCACAAATGGAATCCAATTATCCTAGCAAAAATTTCTTTTTCTGAAAGCCATTTTCCAGCACAATCAAATCAACATTCATTCAAAACAGTTTGAGTCAACACTGGCCATTCGGGCATATGGTTCAAAAAGTGGGGCAGAAAATGTTATCAAGGGCATAACTTCAATGAATTGGCTCCTTCTGAACTATTTGGTGATTTCCCCTTTGATTACCCATGAGTTAAACAACTCATTCTTCTGATAGGGATCTCAATTTTTAGTGCTTCTCGCTGTAAGCTACAAGAGATTTTGAGGATTCCCATTATTGCTCTAGACTGCCCTTTCGGGTTTTCACCCTAGAGTTTTCTTCTATTATTTTCTTTTCTTTTTTCATTTTTTTCATCATTTTTTTCATCATTTTTTAATTTTTTTAATTTTTTTCATTTTTTCACTGCACTTGGAAACTCCTAGTTAAACCAAAAACTCTTTTCAAAAGTTTTGACCAAAACATTTTGCAAAACGGACTATTTTTGTTGAGGAACAATCTCTTCTCGAATGTCCTCACTTGATCAAAGATGGACTTTTATTAGGCACGTAACGTAGGCTAAGGTTCATGGTTGCCAAAGAAAGGATATAAAGGCTCAAAATGTGTTTAAGGGTGTTCGAACCAAGGATCATTTTTGTCATGTGAAGGATCTTATCAAACCAATTGTCCTTTGCTCCATCTTAAATTTTCAATTTTCAATTCATCATCTTTCATTTCATTTAATTTCTCATTTTTTATTGATTTTTTTATTTGTTAATTTGAATTTTTTTTTTGAAAATTCTCGATGGAGTGGACTCAATCACTATCGGGATGCCCCATTCAATATTGAGTGCAAACCCTTTCTTTCGAGGTTGATCCTTTTTCACTTTTGCCCCTCTAGGATGGAGGGTGATCCTTGACTAGGGTTCATTGAAAAGAAATTAATTAGACTCAAAGGGGACAACAATAGATATTTTTCTACAAGTGAAGGGAATATGAAAGAAAGCCATTTATCACTTCAAGATTGAGCATCTTCATTGAAGAGGTTCCTCGGAAAAACGGGTTTCGAAAACCATTTCTGAAAAACATTTTTTGAAAGAATCATTTTTTGAAAACCATTTTTTTGAAAACCATGACTCTTTTCGAAAATCACTTTGTTGCACTCCTCTAATATTCCAAGTGCCTTTATTTTCATTTTTTCATTTTTTTCATCATTTTTCCATTTTTTCTTCTTTTTTTTTTTAATTTTATGGAATTTCGGATCGATGTCTTTTGCCCCCCTTTTTAGTCAAGTGACCTTTCTTGTGAAATAGACTTGGGTAATCTGGTATCCCATTGAATTGAAGTGAAGACTGATTCTGTTAATCACCAGAGTAAGAGAAGTATTATTATCTGACAACTGGAATGATCAGAAAAAGGTGATTCTCTTATTGGACACATGATCGAGCCAAAAACAACCCTATTTTTATGGCTATTTTATTATAAGTTTGGATCTATTTATGCTCTAATTTGCCTTATTTTGGTGATATTTGTGTTTTTAATCTTTATAAGATGAGAAATTGGAAATTGTTAATTTTCACTACTTTTGGAGCTATTTTGATGACTTTTTACACAGATATTAGCAAAGTAATTTTGAGTATAGATTTGGAGATGCGAAGTTCGTGTTTTGAAGATTTCTTGAAGATGATTTGAAGACTTGAAGACTATTGAAGAATTATTTCAAGAAGCAAGAGTTGAAGATTGGAGCTTATTTGCAGAGGATTGAAGCCAAGTCCAGAAGAAGCCCTGAAGTTGAGGATTTTTGGATTATTTATATGGGAATATACTCAGCCCATATAAACCTATAATTGGAGTTAAAATCCCAATTTGTAGGCCTAATATCCAAATGAATATCAAAATCCCGCAATAATCCTGCAGATTTGCGATATAAGCCCGGTTTCAGCGCAGTCTTCGTAGAAAGACCATAACTTTCTGCTCAGATGTCTGTTTTAAGCCCGTGAGTAGCCGTTGGAAAGCTAACTCCGAGCTCTACAACTTTATTTTGAAGTGTAAAGCCCAGATATGCCATCTTCAAATCCGAATTTCAAGTCGAAGTTCCTGCCAGATTCCAGAAAAATTCCAGAATCCTCTTTTGACTTGGATTCTACTCTAGGATGACATCTAATACAACTTGGAGTCTAAGTCAGCCCTAAACCGCCCTACCTTTGTTTCTCCACTATAAATAGCCACCTTAGGACTAGATTTTGTGTGTAATTTTTATTCTCATAAGATATATTGTTTAGTTGAAGATTTGGAGGAGAAAAAACCCTAGGAGCTGCCCCCCCTCTCTTCCTCATACATAGATAAGTTCTCTTCTTCTTATTTGTGGATGCTCACTCAATTCATTAGTGAGTAATCCTTTTCTTTTCTCCAATGTAGAATTTAATTGATCTCTTGACTATTATCATGGTGAGATTTTGTGCTTATATATGAGAATTGTTTTGGGTATTTCTTAGATCTCTGTTTTAATCCTATGTTGCTTGTTTTGATGGGTTGGAGTCGACACTGCTTTGATAAATTAGGTTAACATTAGCTAGATTAGATCTAGAATTAGAACCTTAGATTTAATCATATGTAGCAATTGGATGAGAGTTAGACCTCCTTCCAAGAGAGATAGGAATCAATGACCGAGAAATTGCTTGTTGTGCTTGTTTATAAATTACTTGTACTTAATGGTTTATTCCTAGATAATCCTTAAGCCCTAGAACGGTAAATGATTGTTGAAAGAGTAAAAGGGGTAGATTAAGCCCTAGAACGGTAAATTTATCTAATTGAGGTAATTTAAGATTTAAATCACCAAGCTATCCAAGGTTTTCATAATTTTTAGATATCAATGATCCATGTTATTTATGTCAAGAGGGAGATTAATTATATGTTGGTGGGTTTTATTTAATTGTTTTTCTCAATTTATTCTCTGCTTTTTAATTAATTGCTTTCTTTAATTTTCATGATTGTTTTCTTAGTTAATTTTGTAGTTTGTTAGATTTAATTTTAAACTCTTTTCCAAAATTTTCTCTATTTTATTTTGTTTTAAGAAAAAGAATAATAACCAATTTCTCTGTGGGTTCGACCCCTACTTGCCCTAGCTATTCTTAGTTAGTAATTGTTGGGATATTTATTTTATGGTGATTGACGACACGACCATAATTTTGGCACCGTTGCCGGGGAAATTGTGTTTTATTTTCTTTTTCTTGTTCTTTTTCTTTTCTATTAGGTTTGCACTTGATCATCTTTGTTTTGCAGAAAAGACCCAATGGCGCAACCACAAACGTTACGGGAGCTGAACTTCAACAGTGAGATGCCGCCGCTTTGCATTGATTATCATACTTTGGATATGACTTGCAAATTGCCGTCAGCAGTAATCCACAAGATGCCTACTTTTCATGGAGAATTTCATGAGAACCCTCATGATCATCTACATAGTTTCTTTATCAACTATGCTGCAATCACTGGGATGCCTCAAGAGGAAGCAAGACTTCGAATTTTTCCTTTGACATTAGAAGGAAAAGCGAGAAACTGGTTCATAAGTCTGCCATCAAAATCCATAAATTCTTGGAAGAAAATGGAGGCAGTATTTTTTAGCAAGTTTCTCCCTGAAGCAAAGCGTGCAGATGTCAGAAAGAAAATCACCTCTTATCAACAACAACGTGGCGAGAAGTGGCATCAATACTGGGAGAGATACAACGAGATCTGTGGAAGCTGCACTTACCACAACCTGAGTGAAGCACTTTTGATCCAGAATTTCTATGATGGATTACTCTATGACGATCGAATGTATATTGATTCTGCAAGTGGAGGAAGCTTTACACACAAAACACCGGAGGAAGCAAGGAGGCTGCTCAACACCATGACAGAAAACATCCATCAATTCAGTACAACAAATTCATCAGCAAAGGAGCCTGAACCAGAATTTCTTCAAGGGATCAATGATCGTTTTGATAAAGTCAACTCGGCCATTACTTCCTTGACCAATTTAGTTCAACAACTAGTTTTGAATCAAGTGGTGAAGCAACCTCAAAACCATCAAACACACTAGTATTCAAATCTAGGTTGCACTAATACGCAAGCGGGAATTAATGCTATTGAAGAAACTCAACATTGGTGTGCACAAAAGATGGAATTGCCTGATGTTTTAGCCCCACCTGCGATATCTTCACCACCAGCATTTGTTTTCCCTGATGTGTCTGATGAACCAATGCATGGAGATGAGGAGACCACAACAAAGAGCAACTTACCTGCTGCACCACCAAAAGCTGATCAAATTCAATCAGAAGATGAATGGATGGAGGAGAAGCGAGCTAAGTATGATCCACTACCATTCCCTCAAAGGTTTACAGAACAACTTAATTCACTCCGGAAACTAGAGGTAAACATTCCTTTGGTAAATGAGATGGTCAAAGTACCAAGGTATGTTTCTTTTCTCAAAGAATTGTGTATCAATAAAAGAAACGCTGACCATATTTTGTAATGGTATCTCCTGGCTTTCTTTTCATGCTGTGTAATGTCTCTCGAGTTCGAGCCAACTCATCAATATACCCGTACTGTGCTATGAAAGCATTTGCCATATCATTCCATGTTTTAACTTGGCTAGGGTCTATCATGTTGTACCACTTGAAAGATGAACCAGCAAGACTTCTCTGAAAGTAGTGCATGAGCATGTCATCCGAGCAATAGAGTTGCATCTGTCGTACATAAGTGTTGACATGGTCTTCTGGTGACTTAGTTCCATAAAATTTCTCGAACTCGAGAACCTTAAACTTTGCGGGTAGTACCAAATCTATGACCAGTACCACCTTGTCTACCCCTTTGAAGTATGCTTGCTGACCACCGATTCCCTTGAACTTCTCTTCTATTCTTCCCCAAAGCTTCTCAGTGGACTCCTCAATCAGTTTCCTTGGATCTTCCTCGACTTTAAACTCTACCGGAACTTCTTCTTGTGCCGATTTTCCCCCTCGAGAAAATGGTAGGATAGTAGGTGGTGATGGCTGAAACACTGTTGATGACATGTTGGGGTGCGTATACTGCCCTGAAGGCAGGTTGTTTCTTCCCATTGTACGTAATGGCAGGCTACCTGGAGGGGGGATAGGCAAGTCGTTTTGACTTGATGACAAGATGGGCACGTTGACTTGAGTTGTGCTTACTACCATCCCTGTGGATGGCACGTTCTCAGCTTCAGTAGTTTATGCAACTCCTGAGCTTCCAAGGGGCGCACTAGTTATGGCAGTTATAAAAACCATCATACGGTCCATCTTTGCATTTGTCGCCTCCTCTCGGCGCCTAGCTTCCTCATCCCGTCGCACCATTTCTTCCCTCAATTGCTGGATCTCTGCTGTTTGATCCCTCATTTTCTTAGTCTGAGATCTGGTATTGTACTGCTGAGTTCGCTGATATATCTTCCATGGTGGAGCTATCTTTTAAAACCTGATGAGTTTGGTCGTTAGTATTCCATTATTAACTTTTATTTACCAAGTTATTTAATATTTTTTAAAAGTGTGGGGCTCCTCCACATTCTGGCAGGAACTTCCAGAAGTCAAAAAAAACCGTGACTATTTACAATCTTGTGAATAATCAGGGCTCTTGGCTTTATGCACATGATGTCATGAACCTACTAATTCAAGATTCTTAAAGATGTGGGGTCCCTCCTGTAGACACCCGTTTTTGTCCTATATCCTTTAATTCGGGTCGAATTAGCATTTTGGTCTTTTTTGCATTTAGGGGTATTTTGGTCATTCTTACACTAAGGGGCATTTTGGTCATTTTGCACATTCAGGGACATTTTGGTAACTTTTAGTACATTTTTAATTTAAATTAGCTAATTCATTTCCTAGTCTTTTAGATTGCATATGAAAACCCAGAAAGAAAAAAAAATCTTAATGTGCACCTTTGACATTTTTGCATATTTCTTGGCTTAACTTCGTTTAGTAATTTAGAATTGTTACATTTTAACCATATAGCTTAAGTCCTTTAGTAATGAATCTAATTTTCAATTAGCATTTTTATGTTCTTCATTTTATAGAGCATATCCAATTTATTCTCATGTTCCCATTAATTACATTAATCATATGCCTATTTTCAAAATTAGTTACATTAATCACATTCATTTCTCATTAAGTAGGTCCATCACATTAAGCACTTTTGGTCCATTTCTTATCCGGCATGTCATATGGATATTTAGTTGCACCTGTTAGTCATAAATCATAATCATGCATTGCAATCATTAATTAGATTTAGTTTGGTACATTTACATAACATAAAATATATATATATATATATATATATAAAAAGAAAGGGTTGGTTGTTTGCATTCATAGCTTTCAGATCAAAAACAAAACAACAGTTGTTGCTTGATCACAATTACATTGGAACTTGATTACAAAAATCAGGGAGTATTAGTCCTTGCCAGAATCATTTCCTGTTTTTCTCGTCTTCCTCTTTTTGGCACAAAACTACACTACAGGAGTTGATAGAGCTCAAAGCAACAAGTCTTCCTTTTCTCGAATCACCCGTCTGTTCCATTTCATCACAGCAGCTCGACAGTGCTTTCATTGGATTTGGACCCTGCAAAGTGGTAAGAAAAGAAGTGCAAGGTACAACAAAATGTTTCCAGGCTTAAGGCACAAACACCATCAATTAGTGAATATGACGTTATGCAGAGATTCATATAAAAAGAGCAAAACAACAAGACAATGGCATATGGTTTGGGGCATAAGATCAGACATCAGTTGAACCATCAAACACTGCACAAACATCACATGAAGGTAGCCAGGAAAGAGCAAAAGAATGGAAAACATATAGCAATGGAAAGATACATGATGAGTTACAGCAAGCATGGAAAATGAAACATCAAAGCCATGGGGAAATGAATGCATGCACAAAAAGCTTCAGGCAACATGATATTGAATCAGCATGTGTCTTAACAATAAAGCAATGATGAAATGAAGTAAACCTGGGGCAAGATCTGTTTGGAGGCTTTAAGGATCAGGAAATAATGGACAGATTAAAGGCTAAAGCAGGAAGCATTTGAAAACAGCAAGCATAGACAACTCAGTTGGAGAACTTTCAGTCCAAAATGGCATGCATCAATCATTTACTACCAAGACAGCAAAGACACAGATAGTTCTCAAATAAATTCGGCACTTCATTTTAAGTCAAGGCATCTTTAGCAAAAATTCCATTTTGCATTTCATCGTAGTAGTAAGTTTAGTCCTAGCCTAGTTTGCATTGGTCATGATCATTGAGTCATTAAGTCACATAGCACTGCACCTTTAAGGTTTTGATTTTTTTTTAAAATTAATTAAGCATGCAGTAGGAGTAGATCATCTTGTTATAGCTTACATGTCCAATAATCATCAAATTTTACAACCCATAATAAGATGGATGCAGCACGATGGGAACAACTAGCAAATTAGCAAGCATAGCGCGAGGAAATTTGAGGCATAAGCGTGTACAATTAAAGAGGAATTGAGGCATACCGAAAGAGTATTACAAGCATGTCAAAGGAGGAAGAAAATCCACCTCATATGCTGACACAATCTCATTGGTCCAGTCTGCTAGCTCAGCAAAGCATTCCTGCAAAGAAAAGATACACACGTGAGAAGTCAAATAGGAGCACAAGCAAACAAACAAAAAATGAAGTTGAGGGTGCAAACCGTGTCAAAAAAAAAAAATAGGTCCTTCACGCGGTTTTAGCCCATGGATTGGCACCTGCAGAAAAAAAACAAAAGATGGAAAATTAGCGAGCAAGTAAAGTAAAAAAAATATAATAGAAATAAAAGGGGAGGCCTGGGAAAGAAGAAAAGGGGGTTTTTTTAAGAAAAAGTGGGGGGGAGTTCAGAAATTGGGGTTTTTAGAGAAGTTTAGGGTTTAATAAAAAAAAAAAAAGCTTGCTGAGTTCTTACCTCTTCATCTTACAGCAACATCAAAAAATACATACAAAAAACACAAAAAAAAAAGGGAAAACAGTGGGTTTTAGTTCCTAAGAGGAAGGAATAAGTTTCGACAAAAATGAGGGGAAGTAGAGAGTTTTAGGTAATAAAATAAAAAAGAAGAAATGAATTGAAAAAAAGAAAGATAAAATAGAAGAAACAAAAAGAAAAGGGAGACTTTACCGAGTCAAAGGTGAGTCCGAGAGAGTCGAAGTCAGAGGCTTTCCCGGCTGGCTTGGTTTAAGGCTTATTTTTTTTGTTTTGGGTTTCTAGTGTTAGGAGGCTCGGATCTTCAAAACGTTCGGTGGGTTCATAGAGCTAGGTTAGAGGGACAACATATTTAACCTTGAGGGTCATCCGACGGCTAGATTTGCCTGATCGGAAGTGGGATTTAGATTCGGTTTAGGCTAGATTCGTAAAGATAGGGGTCGTTTTTGCTGAAGACGAGACCAGATTCAAGGGAAGCGTGACGAGGGGGGTTGTTCTGGAAATTTCGAGCTCCATCCGAGCTCCGGCGAAGGTCCAGTGCGGCGGTGGTGATTTCCGACTGGTGGCGGTGATGGTGGCTTTTAAAAGGAAGAAGATGAAGTTGAACACAAAGAAGAAGTTTAGTATTTATACTAAACCCTAAAGCCCACAACCTTGATCCGATTGGTTTGACAGATCCGCGGGCCGACCCGCCTCAGGTGAACTTTCTAATTTGACTTCAATTTGGTCCCTATTTTTCGCATTTAGGTCCTTTAGGTGTCATTCATTTCAATCGAGTCTAATAAGTTATCAGAGTGTTCATTCAAGTGTACAATTTAGTGTAATTGAGTCCTTTTAGTCAGATTTCAGTGCAATAGAGTCCCAACAGCTTTAGATTTAAGTTAGTTTCAAGGACTTAATTTGGTAATAATTAAGTTCTTAGTTTCAATAAAATTGGAATGATTAAATTTGGGTCATATGCATTCACGTTTAAGTTTTCATTAATTGATGCAAAATATAAATTGTCACGAGGCTTTAAGTTAAAATGATCCCGTAAAGGGAAATACGAGCGGCTCATTCATGCGTGTCTGAGTTTGCTCGCCTTCTCCCGGAGGCTTGGAAATTTCCGGAAGTCGTTTACCATTTATTGGGAGGTGGCTGAAGGTGTTCCTCGTATAATTGATGGGTAATTAATTCTTTAATTGGAAAGCATGCATCACGTGCATTCATGCATCTAGGGTTTAATAATTCTCAATTAATGGTTAAGGAAAAATCCAAAGAAAAAGGGGGAAATTGAAAGGAATTAATAAGTCTATTAAAGGAGTTTGTATTTAAAAATTGTTTTCCTTCTAAATCTTCAAAGACAAATCAAAAAAGTGCAAGGTCAAGGTCTAAGAAGTAAGATGTTAATCAACTTAATTCGGTGTAATTAAGTAAATTCGTAATTAAATTAAGTCATTTGGTAATTAACTTAATTCGGTGTAATTAAGTAAATTGGTAATTAAGTAATTTGGTAATCAACTTAATTCGGTGTAATTAAGTAAGATGGTAATCAACTTAATTCGGTGTAATTAAGTAAATTGGGAATTTGGTAAACAACTTAATTCGGTGTAATTAAGTAAATTGGTAATCTGGTAAACAACTTAGTTCGGTGTAATTAAGTAAATTGGTAATCTGGTAAACAACTTAATTCGGTGTAATTAAGTAAATTGGTAATTAAATTTAAGTAATCGGGTAAACAACTTAATTCGGTGTAATTAAGTAAATTGGTAATTTGGTAATCAACTTAATTCAGTATAATTAAGCAATTTGATAATTAGATTATGTAACTTGGTAATTAACTTAATTCGGTGCAATTAAGAAAATTGGTAATTAAGTAATTTGGTAATTAAATTAAGTAATTAACTCAATTCGGTGCAATTAAGTAAACTATCAAATCAAGTAATTTGGTAATTAACTTAACTCAGTGTAATTAAGTAAATCGGTAATTGGCTTAATTTGGTGTAACTAAGTAAATAAATGGCTTAACCTAGTAGTCGATTAAGAATCAAGGAAAGACAATAATCAGTAAATAAAAGAGCTTAATGGCATGAAATTATTACAAACAAGAACAACCAAAATAGAAACCCATAATTAAGTCTAGACTAGTCAGTGTTGTCTTTTGACTGGCGTCGTGGGGGTGCTAATCCTTCCCCGCGCGTACCCGACTCCCGAACCTTTAGGACTCTGGTTAGAAGACCGTTTATTAAGTTTATTGTTACCCTCGCCAAGCTTAGGTTGACATTAGGCTTAATAATCTAATAGGTGGCTAATCACACCTAGGTTAAAAAAAAGATAGTGGCGACTCCATATAGGTATCAGTAGGTTCCCCTTTAAGTCGTTTCGGTACGGTACCCCCGGACCCGGACGTTGCGACAGCTTGGCGACTCCACTGGGGACTGGTTAGAGAGTCAAACTGAATGCTAGTTTAGGGTTGATTAGGGTTTCAAGATTTGGTTGTTTGCTTGCATTTTCTTGTTCATTCATGCCTGTTTATCATTGTTTATTCTTGCCTATCTTTATGCTTTTTATGCTTACACGCTTTCATATTCCTGTATATATTCTGTCTAACTTATCATGCATTGTTTCTCTTCTTGAGGGTAGTTTAGTAATTTGGGTTAGGAATTGTTGGTAAAGGTTTGTATGTTCCTTCACACGTGCACTAAATAACTTGCATTTTCATTCTGCATGAGCTTATACCGGAGCTCTATCCTTTTAGGAGGAAGTAAAGTAGCTAACCTTCATGTGACAATCGTCTCTGTGCGGGTTTTGCCAAATACTTCCACTCAGTCTGGACCTTACTAGCCTAGAGTGGGCGACAGTAAGGACAGTCTGGGAACCTTTAGATCCAGTGAGAAGCCTCACCCAGCATGTAGATCCCTAGAGAGATATCTAGCCTAGGTAGAGCCAATCCCGTGAGGATAAACCTTAATACACAAAAGGAACGTTTCTTACCTTTGCTATCTCGTTTTTCCAAAATTAGATCGTAGAGTCGACAATTGCATTGTTCATAATAGGCGAACTGACCTGCTCCATACGGACTTATAGTCCGAAGGTTTTTCAAGGAAAATGTTTTGATAGAAGGGGCACGATTTCTCTCTAATTTTTAGTTTTTGTTCATATTTATGTTTCTGTTACTAATCACTATTTGGTTCTTTGTTGTTTTCTCTTTGCAGAACCATTTGAATAACTCTTTTGTTTTGCAGGTTGCATTGTGCATCCATCAAGCATTTCATATCTTCATAAGCATGTTCATACATTTGTTCATCAACACATTTTGCCATGTCATGCATTGATTTCATACATACAAGACTTGCATTTCGCATTTCCACGCACCTTTTCAAGAGTTGTCGAAGTTGTCAAGCCATCGTTTTGTATATGTTCAAGCATACATCATGCATTAGCTAGTCATTTGTATATATATGATGTATCCAACATGCATTGTCCATCTCCTTGTATATATGTCCATGCATCGAGCATGCATTATCCCTTCATTAGTATATATGCTCATGCCTCCATCATACTATCACTTGTATATATGTTCATAGACACATTTCATACATACATATAGACAATTCATCATTTGTGCATATTACTTGTTCTCTATCTATTGGAACCTAACATCATCAGGTAAGAGCATTTTGAAAACATTGAGTTAGCATTGAGGCTTAACCAGCAAGCGAGATCGATGAAACTTTCTTCTCATACTTTGAAAGAAGTCAGGCCGTGCCAGTGAAGTCGCTCTCGTTCAAACAAGTGGCCATTCAGTATAGAACTCTGGGATCTCATGGAAAAAAATTGACAGTCCAAATCAGTGACAATGGGGAACGGAAGCCTGCCATAAGAAGGGAATTTCCTAGAACCGATGAACTCTTTTCTCACATGCATAGCTATTTGTCATTTGTATTTTCTCATGTTTTATCATGTTTAAATTTGTTGCACTTTTGACTGAAAATGTTTTTTGAATTGGGTGATCACCACTAAGAAACAGTTCCCAAAGCGCTCTATAATTTTCACTTGGGCAATGAGCAAAGGAATATCCATTAATAAAAGGTTTGAATGAGCAAAACAAGATTCTTTTGAATAAAAAAATTGTGTTTTTAACAAAAAAGATAAGATAAGATCAAAACTAGAATGCTTTCTTAAAAGGTGATAACATGATTACTCGATTTGTGTCAACACTGCTCAAAATCCCAAATTTCATTGATCCTAAAAGAGCCCATTCTTTTTCTTGGAGACCAATTTGAATTTGAAACATTGAGATCTTTTCGTTCCTAGGGGCAAATTGCTCAAAAGGCCAGGTTCAAATCATTTTCAGGCCTTGGAAGACAAATTGGTTCAAAAATCTCACCAAAAAGTACACCTTCCAAATCACAAATCATTTCGCTTGTCAAAACACTTTTTTTTTCCTTCCTCTGATTAGTAATGGGGGCAATGTTCAGTGTGCTCATGATCGTCAATAAAGAGGTCATTTAATAGAATGGAGGCAGAAGACATCAATCATCAAATTCCCATCAAAGAAAAAGAAAAAAATTGGGCCTAAAAAAGAAAGAGGTCGCAAAAAGAGAATAAAAGAATAGCAACATCATATGCATGCAAAGAATTTTAGGACAGTTAAAACAAGAGATATTTTCCAAAAAATTGTTTTCAAGAAAAGGTTTTCAAAAAAGGGTTTTCAAAAATGTTTCATGTTTTTAAGGGTCGCCTTTCATCAAAATATCCAGATCTGAAATGATAAATGACCTTCTTTCTTATTCCTTCACTTATAGAAAATTTTCCATTGTTTTCCCTTTTGAGCCTTATGGATTTTCTTTCGAATCAACCACGATCAAGGATCACCCTCCACACTGGAGGTAAAGAAGAAGCAGAGTTTGTTGCAAATCGGGAATATGATACCTAAGCATACTAATAGGGATGGTGTGAATAGAGGGAAAGAAGAAGAGTGTCATGGAAAAAGATGTCCAGGCAAGTCAATAAGGATAATATGAATAAAAGAAAGTAAGAAGAAGCAGAACCGGTTAGGAAAAGTCAGTAGAATCAATTGAGAAAATACAGTACATGCAATGGTAAAAGTTATCTGAGATCATCAAAGACTCCATTGCAATAATAGCATATGCCAAAAAAGGAATTAAAAGTAGGGGCACAGAAGCAGCAGTCAGCCATAAGCTTCATTTTCAAGGGGAAAACAAAAATGATCAAGCAGAGTCCCAAAAGCAGAAATCACAGTTCAAAAATAGGACATCCTTCGCATTCAACGCAAAAAGAAAAAAAAAACTTGGCCTAAAAAAGAAAGAGAAGTATATAAGGAGGGGTCCAGGTTGAAAACCCGCAAAGGGCAGCTTGGATCCTTTGGGGGTCATTTGAGTTGAAAGCCCGAAGAGGACAACTCAAAGGGAAAAGAGGATGTGAGAAGGGACAGAATAAAGAAAAAGTTAAATGAAAAAATTTAGGATTGTAAGCTTGTAGAGAACAGTGTTCGAATGGAAAGGGCATCGATCAAAGTTAAAAGAATTTCCATGCAAAAAAGGAAGTGATCCTTGGATCAAGCACGCTCAAATACATTTTGAGCCTTTTGCCTTTTCTTTGGCACCCTTAACCCAATCCCACATTACGTACCTAATAAAGTCCATCTTTGATCAGGTCAGGATATTGAAGGTGAAGGGATTGTTCCTAAAGTAAAAATTGTTTGCAAAAGAAAAGTGTTATTCTCAAAAGGTTTTCGGATAAAATTGGTTTCAAAAAAGTTTTTCAAATTTAGTCATTTAGATTGCATTTGAAAAGAAAAGAAAAGAAAAAAGGAGCTCTAGGGTGAAAACCCAAAAAAGGGCAGTCTAGAACACGAATGGGAATACTTGGAGCCTCCAAAGCAGTTCGAAGAGTGTGATTCCTTGCAGTTATGAGCATTGCCTCAAGAAAATGAGAGTGGACGAAGTTATCGAACATTTCAGTCTTGACAAGTGAAGCCAACACACCAAAATAAATCTTTTTGATAATTGCCATTCAATCATTTCGAACCATACCTCTTTAATAATCAGTGTTGATACAAATCATTTACAGACAAATAACAAATTGAGAATGTCTTTAAAATGTGTTTTGTAAAAGATTTGCATCCCATTTGTGAGTCCAAGAAGAAGGATAAGTCAAGGATATCAAACAGGAAGTTTTCTAAGTGGTGGACACCAATTTTTCGAAAATGGGTCAGCATGTGGGGGGGCATATCTAGCAAAAGGGTAAGATGTTGTCAGGGGCAAATGGGCATTGTCTTATGAGATCATCTAGCAATCATGACATGTTTCAAGAAAGTTTAAGCTGCATGTTCGACATATTTCAAAATTTGACTTCTAAAAGGTTCGTTGCAGGGAGGTAAGGAAGATGATCCACAGAACAAGGGGGCAAAGGAATCGCATTCGGTCATGGTAAATCTAAAGCAAGGAACCTCACTGAAGAGACACTGGATAAAACAAGGGAAGTTAACATTGTTTTTATCCTCCTTGGCTGATATATCTTTGATTCAACATTCAGTCATTAGGCATTCATGGGCATTCATACATGCATACATTAGAGCATCCCATCATCACCCATGACAGGAATTTACAAGGGAAGAAAGCAAATCATAGGAAAAATGATCAAACATCACATGTTGAGAGGCGAAAGAAGTCAGAATCACTGGAGAAGAAGCCATTGAGACATTTTAGAAGCAAGGAAGGAGAAAGTCAAGATACTAACAGTGGACATAAGAAAGTACAGCTTTATGGACACAGGTTTGATAAGTGGGGGCAGAAAACGGGTCAAAAGGAAAAGGACAAGGAATAAGAGTCAAGAGGAAGTCAAAAGAAGAGTCAGGGATAAGTTCTGAAGCAAGCAAAATAGAGGGAAATGGGAGCATTCAAGCAAGGTAATAGAAGCAAAAGGAAGTAGAAGGAAGTTTAGATGATCAGAGTCGAGCAGAGGAAACAGTGATCAAAAGGGTGATCTTCTCAGAAGGTTCAGAATTGGTTGAAGATAGTATTTTTAGACACTTTTCAAAGAAGATCGATAGTGGATACAATGGGGGATCTTTCCAGCAGTTGAGAATGATATCTTGAAACTTTGATGAACTAGTCAAGAGATGGATTGGTCAAAGGCAATCTTTTTAGATGATCAACGGGGCAATGAGAGGAAGATATAGAAATAGATGCAAGAAAAAGAACCATAGGAAACAAGGTTCAATTGGGACAAGACAAGAAGGAATAAAGATCAAGCATTTCAAGAGGCATAAGTGACTAAAGAGGTAAAGGTTTGACACAAGACCTAGAAAGAACATTTAAGAGGAAGGCATGAAAAACAAAGGGGCAGGAACGTCCGAGTGAGTCACAGAGATCATGAAGGGACACAAAGCATATGGCATCAAAAGAAAGGAATATAAACAGATTCATAGAAGGGTCCAGTGGACAACGCAGTCAAGGAGAAAAGTCAAGTAGTTAGGAGATAAGAGACAAGGATATTAAAGTTTGTCAGTTCAAGAAGTTGGAAAACCTCCGGATAACAATTCTTATTGCCTCCGGGCATACTTCGAAGATAGCTCACAGATGGATCTGAAGACAATTCCTAAAAATTAAGAATGAGTATGAAGACTGCTCGTAGATGGGTTCTGAAGACAGTTCCTAAAAATTAAGAATGAGTATGAAGACTGCTCATAGGTGGGTTCTGAAGACAGTTCATAAAGGAAATCAAGTATGAGTATGAAGACTGCTCGTAGATGGGTTCTGAAGACAGTTCCTAAAGGAAATCAAGTATGAGTATGACGGCTGCTTGTAGACGGATTTGAAGACAGTTCCTGAAAGCATTTAAGATTTAGACTGAAGACGATCACTTTTTACAGTTTTCAACAGTTTTAGATTTCAGCAATTTTTCGGCACAGACCTCAAAGTAGATTTTCCCTCAGCAAAGATTTTATTAATAAAGCGGGTGTCTACGTCTTTGCACGCTTCCTAACTTCCAAAAGTATACAAACTACTTCTTTGCACACTTCTAGGTAGTTAGCAAGCGCGCAAAGAGGGGCAGCTGTAGACACCCATTTTTGTCCTATATCCTTTAATTCGAGTCGAATTAGCATTTTGGTCTTTTTTGCATTTAGGGGTATTTTGGTCATTCTTACACTAAGGGGCATTTTGGTCATTTTGCACATTCAGGGACATTTTGGTAACTTTTAGTACACTTTTAATTTAAATTAGCTAGTTCATTTCCTAGTCTTTTAGATTGCATTTGAAAACCCAGAAAGAAAAAAAAATCTTAATGTGCACCTTTGACATTTTTGCATATTTCTTAGCTTAACTTCGTTTAGTAATTTAGAATTGTTGCATTTTAACCATATAGCTTAAGTCCTTTAGTAATGAATCTAATTTTCAATTAGCATTTTTATGTTCTTCATTTTATAGAGCATATCCAATTTATTCTCATGTTCCCATTAATTGCATTAATCATATGCCCATTTTCAAAATTAGTTACATTAATCACATTCATTTCTCATTAAGTAGGTCCATCACATTAAGCACTTTTGGTCCATTTCTTATTCGGCATGTCATATGGATACTTAGTTGCACCTGTTAGTCATGCATTGCAATCATTAATTAGATTTAGTTTGGTAAATTTACATAACATAAAATATATAAAAAAAAGAAAAGAAAGGGTGGGTTGTTTGCATTCATAGCTTTCAGAGAAAAAACAAAACAACAGTCGTTGCTTGATCACAATTACATTGGCATCTTGATTACAAAAATCAGGGAGTATTAGTCCTTGCTAGAATCATTTCCTGTTTTTCTCGTCTTCCTCTTTTTGGCACAAAACTACACTACAGGAGTTGATAGAGCTCAGAGCAACAGGTCTTCCTTTTCTCGAATCAGCCGTCTGTTCCATTTCATCACAGCAGCTCGACAGTGCTTTCATTGGATTTGGACCCTGCAAAGTGGTAAGAAAAGAAGTGCAAGGTACAACAAAATGTTCCCAGGCTTAAGGCACAAACACCATCAATTAGTGAATATGACGTTATGCAGAGATTCATATAAAAAGAGCAAAACAACAAGACAATGGCATATGGTTTGGGGCATAAGATCAGACATCAGTTGAACCATCAAACACTGCACAAACATCACATGAAGGTAGCCAGGAAGGAGCTAAAGAATGGAAAACATATAGCAATGGAAAGATACATGATGAGTTACAGCAAGCATGGAAAATGAAACATCAAAGCCATGGGGAAATGAATGCATGCACAAAAAGCTTCAGGCAACATGATATTGAATCAGCATGTGTCTTAAC
>AWWV01011892.1:0-119451 GCA_001974805.1 Corchorus capsularis | reverse complement strand
CAGCAAGCATAGACAACTCAGTTGGAGAACTTTCAGTCCAAAATGGCATGCATCAATCATTTACTACCACGACAGCAAAGACACAGATAGTTCTCAAATAAACTCGGCATTTCATTTTAAGTCAAGGCATCTTTAGCAAAAATTCCATTTTGCATTTCATCATAGCAGTAAGTTTAGTCCTAGCCTAGTTTGCATTGGTCATGATCATTGAGTCATTGAGTCACATAGCACTGCACCTTTAAGGTTTTGATTTTTTTTTAAAATTAATTAAGCATGCAGTAGGAGTAGATCATCTTGTTATAGCTTACATGTCCAATAATCATCAAATTTCACAACCCATAATAAGATGGACGCAGCACGATGGGAACAACTAGCAAATTAGCAAGCATAGCGCGAGGAAATTTGAGGCATAAGCGTGTACAATTAAAGAGGAATTGAGGCATACCGAGAGAGAAGTACAAGCATGTCAAAGGAGGAAGAAAATCCACCTCATATGCTGACACAATCTCATTGGTCCAGTCTGCCAGCTCAGCAAAGCATTCCTGCAAAGAGAAGATACGCACGTGAGAAGTTAAATAGGAGCACAAGCAAACAGACAAAAAATGAAGTTGAGGGTGCAAACCGTGTCAAAAAAAAAATTGGTCCTTCACGCGGTTTTAGCCTATGGATTGGCACCTGCAGAAAAAAACAAAAAGATGGAAAATTAGCGAGCAAGTAAAGTAAAAAAAAATTATAATAGAAATAAAAGGGGAGGCCTGGGAAAGAAGAAAAGGGTTTTTTTTAAGAAAAAGTGGGGGGGGGGGGGAGTTCAGAAATTGGGGTTTTTAGAGAAGTTTAGGGTTTAATAAAAAAAAAGAAAAAGCTTTCTGAGTTCTTACCTCTTCATCTTACAGCAACATTAAAAAATACATACAAAAAACACAAAAAAAGGGAAAACAGAGGGTTTTAGTTCCTAAGAGGAAGGAATAGGTTTCGACAAAAATTAGGGGAAGTAGAGGGTTCTAGGTAATAAAAAAAATACAGAAGAAATGAATTGAAAAAAAGAAAGATAAAATAGAAGAAACAAAAAGAAAAGGGAGACTTTACCGAGTCAAAGGTGAGTCCGAGAGAGTCGAAGTCAGAGGCATTCCCGGCTGGCTAGGTTTAAGGCTTATATTTTCGGTTTTGGGTTTCTAGTGTTAGGAGGCTCGAATCTTCAAAACGTTCGGTGGGTTCATAGAGCTAGGTTAGAGGGACAACATATTTAACCTTGAGGGTCATCCGACGGCTAGATTTGCCGAATCGGAAGTGGGATTTGGATTCGCTTTAGGCTAGGTTCGTAAAGATAGGGGTCGTTTTTGCTGAAGACGAGACCAGATTCAAGGAAAGCGTGACGAGGGGGTTTTTCTGGAAATTTCAAGCTCCATCCGAGCTCCGGCGAAGGTCCAGTGCGGCGGTGGTGATTTCCGACTGGTGGCGGTGACGGTGGCTTTTAAAAGGAAGAAGATGAAGTTGAACACAAAGAAGAAGTTTAGTATTTATACTAAACCCTAAAGCCCACAACCTTGATCTGATTGGTTTGACAGATCCGCGGGCCGACCCGCCTCAGGTGAACTCTCAAATTTGACTTCAATTTGGTCCCTATTTTTTGCATTTAGGTCCTTTAGGTGTCATTCATTTCAATCGAGTCTAATAAGTTATCAGAGTGTTCATTCAAGTGTCCAATTTAGTGTAATTGAGTCCTTTTAGTCAGATTTCAGTGCAATAGAGTCCCAACAGCTTTAGATTTAAGTTAGTTTAAAGTACTTAATTTGGTAATAATTTAGTTCTTAGTTTCAATAAAATTGGAATGATTAAATTTGGGTCATATGCATTCAAGTTTAAGTTTTCATTAATTGATGCAAAATATAAATTGTCACGAGGCTTTAAGTTAAAATGATCCCGTGAAGGGAAAGACGAGCGGCTCATTCATGTGTGTCTGAGATTGCTCGCCTTCTCCCGGAGGCTTGGAAATTTCCGGAAGTCGTTTATCATTTATTGGGAGGCGGCTGAAGGTGTTCCTCGTATAATTGATGGGTAAATAATTCTTTAATTGGAAAGCATGCATCACGTGCATTCATGCATCTAGGATTTAATAATTCTCAACTAATGGTTAAGAAAACATCCAAAGAAAAAGGGGGAAATTGAAAGGAATTAATAAGTCTATTAAAGGAGTTTGTATTTAAAGATGGTTTTCCTTCTAAATCTTTAAAGACAAATCAAAAAAGAGCAAGGTCAAGGTCTAATAGTAAGATGTTAATCAACTTAATTCGGTGTATGATCGTGTCGTCAGCAATCATAAAATAATCCCCACAAAACCTAACTAAAGTAGATAGAGCAAGCAGGGGTCGATCCCACAGAGAAGGGTGAAGAATTTTTATTCCCAAGAACAAATCTTTTCCAAAAATTACTTATAAAACAGGGGATTAAAAAGAAATCAATTAAAAGAAAGCAATTAAACTAAAAACTAATTAGCAAAGTAAATTAAATCTAAATCTAAATCTATAGCAATTATAAAGCAAACAATATTTAAAAAGCATACTTCTTCTCCGATGGTATGAATCAATTAGATTAACTATGGATCATTAATTTAAAAGGTGAATTTAGCATCTTATTCTTGACTGACAACTGGTATAGATTTCCCAACATGTATATTAGATAAGAGGCCGATTAAAGCTGCAGTTATCCCTTTCATTCCTTCAACAATTGATTACTTTCTTAGGGCTTAAAGATCGCTTGAGAACAAAGCATTAAGAACAGTTAATTTTACACACATGCCTACAAGTACAACCATACGAAGAGAAATTTCTCGCCCTCCGATAGACAAACACCCATCACGTTGCGATCAAACAAACCCGATTTGCTACAAACAATCAAACTTGAGTGATTAATTCTAAGCTTGATCTAGCCATAGATCCGTCCAATTACTTCATCGGTGGCCATCCAAATCAATAACTATCAAGATCATAAAATAAAACAGAGTTTTGCCTACTATCATCAAGAACTTAACACAAAATTATAAGTATAGAAATCTCACCATAATCAATTGATCGAATTCACCAAAGGATTAGAAGTATTAAGGGTTTAGCTACTCATGGATAAATCCATGAGAGACTTAAGAAAACTTACAAAACTCGAAGGCAAAATCCTCTTCTTGAAATCTCCTAGGGTTGCTGCCCCTCTCTATGCAAAGAGAGGGGTGCGGCACCCTTGACCTAAAACTAGAGAAAGAAAACTAGAATATTTTCTAAGAAAAAGATGAAAGAGAATTGTGTATATCGTATATGTGTTTTGTGTTACAGGAGGTGGCTATTTATAGTGGAAGAATAGGGTAGGACGGTTTAGGGGCTGACTTAGACTTCAAGTTGGATTAGGTGTCATCCTAGAGTAGAATCCAAGTCAAAAGAGGATCCTGTAATTTTCTGGAATCGTGCAGGAACTTCGACGTCAAATTCGGGCTTGAAAATGACAGATCTGGGCTTTGCACTTCAAAGGAAAGTTGTAGATCTCAGAGTTAGCTTTCCAACGGCTACTCATGGGCTTAAAACGGACATCTGAGCAGAAAGTTATCGTCTTTCTACGAAGACTGCGCTGAAACCGGGCTTATATCGCAAATCTGCGGGATTATTGCGGGATTTGGATATTCTTTTGGATATTAGGCCTACAAATTGGGATTTTAACTCCAATTATAGGTTTATATGGGCTGAGTATATTCCCATATAAATAATCCAAAAATCCTCAACTTCAGGGCTTCTTCTGGGCTTGGCTTCAATCCTTTGCAAATAAGCTCCAAATCTTCAATTTTTACTTCTTGAAATAATTCTTCAATTGTCTTCAAATCTTCAAATTATCTTCAAATAATCTTCAAACACGAACTTCGCATCTCCAAATCTTCATTCCAAATGGCTAAGTCCATAGTTGAGTAAAAAGTCACCAAAATAACTCCAAAAAGAGTGAAAAACAATAAGTTTTCACTTTTCTTGTCTTCAAGACCTAAAAACACAAATACTAGCAAAATAGAGTAAAAACACATATAAAAGTAGCAAAAAGTATAGAAAAATAGCCATAAAAATATGCATAATTTTGGCTCGATCATATTTCCCCCACACTAAATCTTTGCTAGTCCCTAGCAAACTAGTGCAGACAAAGTATGAAAAACATTAATTAAGGCTAACTAATCTTAAGCTAAATGCACTTATGTTCAAATCTTTTGAAAAACTTTGACTTCATACATATATCAAGGATCAATTCAATTATGAAATCAGAATAACAAAGAATATTAAGAGTATCCAATTCAATAGATCAAGATATAGTAAGCATCCTTATTCTTAAGTAACCATAATCAAAGTAGCTCTAATCACTTTATCATTCATCACAACTATAACTACTTCTTTCTATAAGCTTATGTCTTCATCTTTATCTCCACTACTCAAAGGATTGCATATCATGAATATAGATCAAGAATTTTGCATGGGTTATAATGATTTTTCAAAGGGTAATTGTTTGTAGAAAAGTGAGGTTACTAACCTCAAAGTGTTCATGCTTAGGGGTTACTAACGCCCTTTATTTTATTTTGAGGCTACTAGCACTCTAGAGGGACAATACTTCTACCGATCCATGCCTCTTATCCTCTTCCCAAGGGTTACTAATTCCTTTTGTTTAAAGCGAAGAGTGACAACAATGGATTTTTTTTTTTAATTTTTAAGGTAGAAGATATCTCTTCTCCTCTTGCATGAAAAACACTTCTTTTTATGAAAACGATTCTTTTAACTACCCTTTTATATAGATAGTCCCCCAAACTTATGCTTGACATATCCATAACATACTCTCATAAGTGTAATTTCAATAAAAATTAAACACAAGTTCTAGAAATAGGCAATCATTGGAATAATAAATAATAAGATCATATCACAAACTTCAATTATACCTAATTCTAAGAAATAAGATATCATACTATAAATCAATCAATGAATCAAACATTCATAAAAATTCTAAGCATTCATCAATCAAAAATCAAATCAATCAATTAATATATACATGAAAAATTCAAAATTCTTTCAAAATTTTCGAAAAAAATTCATGGATTTCTATGCATGTAGACTCTCTATTAGACTCTCTCCCCCACACTTAAAAGACAAATTGTCCTCAATGTATGAATTTAAGCACATTGGTGTGTTGTGTGGTAACTAAATAGATGTGCTAATGAAATACTTAACTCACAAAGAAAGTGTCGACCCAATCAAGCAAATCAAGCAATTGAAGGCATCAATCATAGCATTCATAGCATATGAGTCATAATTAAGATCTAAATCAAAGCATAGAAAACATAGAAAATAAATTCAAACAAATAATTCAAATCAAGGAATAGATAATCAATCAAAGCAATAATCAAAGCAATGCAAGGAAAAGAAAAAGATAGAGTTAAAGAAAGCTTCTCTATTTATGTGGGACGGGTTGATGCTTGCATGACCAGTGGCGGCTCGGATGTGGCTGGTGATGGCACAGTGATAGCCTGAGATAACTCGGCATTGGGCATCCTTGGCCGGATATTGGTCGGTTCTGACTTGTCTTGGCACGGATGTGCAGCGGATGTAGCTAGGCAAGGCACAGACATGACCGGACTTGATGCGGTGATGGCTCGGCAGGAAGTAACTATGGCCAGCACTGACCGGGCATGGTGTGCGGTTGGAGCGGATAAAGCCGGGCATGGCGTGGGCGGCTTAGCGGCATTGGCGGGGCATGGCCGGGCATGCGGCACGGGTGGCTCGGTAGCGACCTAGTAGGGCCGGTAGGTGGTACGGCAGAGGCCTGGCTCGTTGCACGGGCTGGCGCGGCAGTGATGGTGTCGCACGGGCTGGTGCTGCATTGGCCGATAGTGGCGCGGTTGTGCCCGGGTGTGGTCTGGTAGCTGGCGCGGAGTCTGGCCGGGTCTTGTGCGTAGATGGCCAAGTATGGCTGGTCTTGGCCACGCAGATGCATGGCTTTGGCGCGGACATGTCCTTTATTGGCCAGTTGTCACGCACGGATTGTCAGGCTACAACCGACCTAGCATGCTTGTGTGGCTCAGGCATAGCCGGTCATGGCCGGTCAAGTTAGCTAGGTGGGCTCGATCATGGCCTTGGGCTTACTCCTCTGATGCGTTGGCTTTCATCTTGTGCTCCTCTCTCTGGGCTTTCATCCGTTTTCCTTGACAATTGTTTAGCATGTGGGCTCCAATTGTTTGACTTTCCTTAATTTGAAATCCTAATAAGAAAAACAAAAACTAAAACTAAAAAGAAAATTACAATGTTAGTAAATTCTTGGGTTGCCTCCCAAGCAGTGCCTTTCTTTAATGTCTTTGACTAGACCATCTCCCTTTGTTAGAGTGGATCATACCACTTCAAAGCATAAAGCAAATATGATGATATAGAAAGAATTTGAGCACAAAAATAGGAAAGTGAAAAGAAAAGATAAGGAAAGAAATCACCAATTTTGTTGAGGGCAACTCCATGGATGGCTAAGAATGACAATGCCATCTTTGTTGCCGTGAGTGGTTGATGCAATGGATGCTTTCGGCATTCTTGATTAGCATTGTTCTCATCTCGCCTTTGGATAGTGTCCTCGTGTTGGCATATCTTCTTGTCCTCTAGAAAGAATTGATTCATGTTGATTTCCTCGATGTAGTAAGATTTAAGAAGCTTGTTGATTCCCAAAAAATTTCGATCTTCGTGCTTCAAGGGTTGGTTATCAACAAAATTCAACACACTTAATTCTTTCAGCTTCGGATATCTAAGTTGCTCATCTTCTGGTGGCTCATCTTCTGGCTTAGCAAGGCTTGCAAGAGAAGGTGACGGGATGTCCATCTTGATATCTTCTTTTGGTACTTCTGGTTCTTCTGGCACAAACTTGGGGACTTCCTTTGGTAGAGTAGGGATGCAGACTTCATATGGTTCATCATCGCCTTCCTTGGGGAGAAATTGAAAGGAGTCTTGTAGATCAAGTTTATGTGGGTCATTAATCGTTTCGCTTGATTCTCCTTTAACTTCTTTCACGGTTGGAACTTCTGCAACATCATGAAATCCATCGATCTCACTTGTCTCAGAATGGACAGGTTTCTCCTTTGACAGTGTTGTTTCAATTTCTAGCGCTTGATGCCATTGTGTAACTTTGGTGGAAAACTTCTTGCTTTTGATCAAAATCTACTTAACCAGCTTCCTCTTTTTCGCACAACCTCTTGAAAAGAAACCTCCCTTCATCCAAGGGGGAATATCACCACAAGCATCGTCTATTTGCCTTTGTCCGTTGTTTTGCATACCAGAATATAATCTATTGAGCAATTCTTCTTCATGGAGACCATGGGTTGGAGGTTGACACCATATTTGGTTGAGTCTATCCCAAAAGTGATGTGCTTCTTCATCTGGCAACTGTTTGCAACGCTCAAGTTGTTTTCGAACATAGCGTTGGTGTTTGCGTTGGAATTCACCTTCTGCTATAGTACTCAGCAATCTCCTTGCGTCTTCAGGACTCTCGAGTTCCAAGCTTCCCTTATTAATGGCATCAATAAGAGTTCGGTCGGATTGAGACAATCCAGCAATAAAACTCCTGATCAATTGCCCTTCAGGTAGACTGTGGTTGACAAAGAACTTACACGCCCAATTGAATATATCCCAATAATCGAACCACTCTTCATGATACTGTTGTCGAATAGAAAGAATCTCCTTTTGAACAGCACGTATCCTTCGCTCCCTTGCTTCTATTGTATCTTTTTCTGACATAACAAAAACTCAAAAGAAAAATTAGTAGTAACAGTTCTTAAACAAAATTAAAAATTAAACACGGAAAATAAAGGAAAATATTTTTTTTAGAAAACAATTTTTTTTAAATAACGCAAACCCTAAATTTATTTTCGACACAAATTTTTTTTTTGACGCAAATTTTTTTTTTTAAGAAAAAACGGAAAACAAAAATTTCTAAAGCAAATTTATTCTGGGATTTATTCTTAATTCCCTTCCCCGGCAACGGCGCCAAAATTATGATCATGTTGTCAGCAATCATAAAATAATCCCCACAAAACCTAACTAAAGTAGATAGAGCAAGCAGGGGTCGATCCCACAGAGAAGGGTGAAAAACTTTTATTCCCAAGAACAAATCTTTCTAAAAATTACTTATAAAACAGGGGATTAAAAAGAAATCAATTGAAAGAAAGCAATTAAACTAAAAACTAATTAGCAAAGTAAATTAAATCTAAATCTAAATCTAAATTTAAATCTACAGCAATTATAAAGCAAACAGTAATTAAAAAGCATACTTCTTCTCCGATGGTATGAATCAATTATATTAACTATGGATCATTAATTTAAAAGGTGAATTTAGCATCTTATTCTTGACTGACAACTGGTATAGGTTTCCCAACATGTATATTAGATAAGAGGCCGATTAAAGCTGCAATTATCCCTTTTATTCCTTCAACAATCGATTACTTTCTTAGGGCTTAAAGATCGCTTGAGAACAAAGCATTAAGAACAGTTAATTTTACACACATGCCTACAAGTGGAACCATACAAAGAGAACTTTCTGGCCCTCCGATAGACAAACACCCATCAGGCTGCGATCAAACAAACCCGATTTGCTACAAACAATCAAACTTGAGTGATTAATTCTAAGCTTGATCTAGCCATAGATCCGTCCAATTACTTCATCGGTGGCCATCCAAATCAATAACTATCAAGATCATAAAATAAAATAGAGTTATTTTATAAGTATCATCAAGAACTTAACACAAAATTATAAGTATAGAAATCTCACCATAATCAATTGATCGAATTCACCAAAGGATTAGAAGTATTAAGGATTTAGCTACTCATGGATAAATCCATGAGAGACTTAAGAAAACTTACAAAACTTGAAGGCAAAATCCTCTTCTTGAAATCTCCTAGGGTTGCCGCCCCTCTCTATGCAAAGAGAGGGGTGCGGCACCCTTGACCTAAAACTAGAGAAAGAAAACTAGAATATTTTCTAAGAAAAAGATGAAAGAGAATTGTGTATATCGTATATGTGTTTTGTGTTACAGGAGGTGGCTATTTATAGTGGAGGAATAGGGTAGGACGGTTTAGGGGCTGACTTAGACTCCAAGTTGGATTAGGTGTCATCCTAGAGTAGAATCCAAGTCAAAAGAGGATCCTGGAATTTTCTGGAATCGTGCAGGAACTTCGACGTCAAATTCAGGCTTGAAGATGGCAGATCTGGGCTTTTCACTTGAAAGTAAAGTTGTAGAGCTCGGAGTTAGCTTTCCAACGGCTACTCATGGGCTTAAAACGGACATCTGAGCAGAAAGTTATGGTCTTTCTACAAAGACTGTGCTTAAATCGGGCTTATATCACAAATCTGCGGGATTATTGCGGGATTTGGATATTCTTTTGGATATTAGGCCTACAAATTGGGATTTTAACTCCAATTATAGGTTTATATGGGCTGAGTATATTCCCCTATAAATAATCCAAAAATCCTCAACTTCAGGGCTTCTTCTGGTCTTGGCTTCAATCCTTTGCAAATAAGCTCCAAATCTTCAATTTTTACTTCTTGAAATAATTCTTCAATTGTGTTCAAATCTTCAAATTATCTTCAAATAATCTTCAAACATGAACTTCACATCTCCAAATCTTCATTCCAAATGGCTAAGTCCATAGTTGAGTAAAAAGTCACCAAAATAGCTCCAAAAAGAGTGAAAAACAATAAGTTTTCACTTTTCTTGTCTCCAAGACCTAAAAACACAAATACTAGCAAAATAGGGTAAAAACACATATAAAAGTAGCAAAAAGTATAGAAAAATAGCCAAAAAAAATATGCATAATTTTGGCTCGATCAGTGTAATTAAGTAAATTGTTAATTAAATTAAGTCATTTGGTAATCAACTCAATTCGGTGTAATTAAGTAAATTGGTAATTAAGTAATTTGGTAATCAACTTAATTCAGTGTAATTAAGTAAATTGGTAATCTGGTAAACAACTTAATTCGGTGTAATTCAGTAAATTGGTAATCTGGTAAACAACTTAATTCGGTGTAATTAAGTAAATTGGTAATTTGGTAAACAACTTATTTCGATGTAATTAAGTAAATTGGTGATAAAATTTAACTAATTGGGTAAACAACTTAATTCGGTGTAATTAAGTAAATTGGTAATTTGGTAATCAACTTAATTCAGTGTAATTAAGCAATTTGATAATTAGATTAAGTAACTTGGTAATTAACTTAATTCGGTGCAATTAAGAAAATTGGTAATTAAGTAATTTGGTAATTAAATTAAGTAATTAACTCAATTCGGTGCAATTAAGTAAACTATCAAATCAAGTAACTTGGTAATTAACTTAACTCAGTGTAATTAAGTAAATCGGTAATTGGCTTAATTTGGTGTAACTAAGTAAATAAATGGCTTAACCTAGTAGTGGATTAAGAATCAAGGAAAGACAATAATCAGTAAATAAAAGAGCTTAATGGCATAAAATTATTACAAACAAGAACAACCAAAATAGAAACCCATAATTAAGTCTAGACTAGTCAGTGCCGTCTTTTGACGGGCATCGTGGGGGTGCTAATCCTTCCCCGCGCGTATCCGACTCCCGAACCTTTAGGACTCTGGTTAGAAGACCGTTTATTAAGTTTAGTGTTACCCTCGCCAAGCTTAGGTTGACATTAGGCTTAATAATATGATAGGTGGCTAATCACACCTAGGTTAAAAAAAAGATTAGTGGCGACTCCATATAGGTATCAGTAGGTTTCCCCTTTAAGTCGTTTCGGCAGGGTCCCCCGGACCCGGACGTTGCGACACCTCCACATCCTGGTAGGAACTTCCACAAGCCAAAAACCGTGACTATTTACAATTCTGTGAATAATCAGGGCTTTTGGCTTCATGCGAATGATGCCATTATGCATAAACCTACTAATTCATCATTCAAGGCAAAGAAAGTAAGTTGGGAATCATTGCAGTCGCCATAACTCGCTACTTCTTCATTGATTGTAAACATATAAACCCAATGTTTAAGGATCAGAATTTAACGATTACAAGCCATGGTTCTGACAATAAAACTTAAGGGTTACAACCCATTGTTATGAAATTAAAAATCACAAATCATTGTTCAAGACTTTAGAGATTACAAATTATTTTTCCGAAAATAAACTTTAATTACATAAGCAACTAGTAATTAAAGATTACTAGAAAGTCCTGGCACCACTATTTTCCCATAAACTGTCTGAAGTAGACGAGGGCTTCATCGCATTTGCTGACAGTGCCTTCCAAGGCATTGGCTACTGGCTGAAGGCGCTGACCGAATGGGGCTAGGCATGGAAACACATCCTTGGCCTGATCCCTGATGTCCTCTACCTGGAGCAACCCAATCCTGATCTGGTCCAGAAGAAAGCGTATCTGCTCACATCTTTGGTCATAGGCCTTCTTCTGCAAGAATCCCTGATCCTAGAGTGTCCAATTCTGAGCGCGTAGTGTTGCGTATTCTTCTCCCAAGTTCTTGAGCGTACCCATCACTTTTCCATACTCTTCCTGATTTATCCTGGCTGCTTTCTTATGGAATTCCTTAGTTGCTTTTACATGAGTCTTAGCTGCCTTAGCATCCTCTGTCTTGATCTTTTCTGCTCTCAACTCATCCTGCACCTTTTCTTTTTCTTCCCTAGCTCTTTTCAACTGGCGATCCAGACTCTGAACTTGCTGATCTGCTCTTACGGAATTTTCTCCCCTTTCAAAGTCCAATTTCTCCATGAGGTAACTGTTTGCTATCTTAGCAGCTTTGTTCTTTTTGGCCAAACTAGTTCTCTCCTTGCATTCAGCTTTGAAGTCCTTTTTCAGCTCTTGATGTCGAGCTATGGCTTTCTCCTTCAGCTTCCTTTCACCTCTGGCCTCTTCTTCCGCTTCTTTGCATCTGGTGCTCATTTCCTCTATCCTCAACATTAACTTCCGATTAACCTCTGTTATTCTTTGGACTTCAGTACCATTCCTCTCCCTTTCCAGCTGCATTGTTAGCTTCATAACTATGTCCTCCATCTCTTCTCCTACCTCAACTTCAAGATTGGTAGGGGGAGGCACCTTTATATCCTTTAATCTCTTCCGATGCCAATCAGGATATTCGGGAGTCACTATCGTATCTCTTCCACCCTTTCTCACAAAGGTCTTTTTGGTGAGAGTTTTTCGGAGTTCCTAGGCTTCTATCTTGGAGTTCTCTTCTCCATAAACGATGTTGAAACTATTTAGACCGTGAGTGGCAGGAATGAACTGCTTGCTACCATACTGCCTCCTAACCATCACGGGAGAGTAACTTGTGACACCCCACAGTCCAAACAAAGGAACCCACGGGTTGAGACCACAGCAATAAGCCACGAGGTAGTATAGAACCAAGGAGCAACCTAATTAACTTGCTCAGCTTTAAGGGTCCCCAGGAATCTTATCCATTGTGCTTTGGTCTTGCTTTTGGGGCACTTGCTATCCAGATATTCCCGTATGGGATTTGACTTTACCCACTGGTGGATCGGAAGTTGGAACCGAGACTCTATACATTCGAATTGTCCTTTGAACTAGATAGTCAACAGCTGAGCACAACCCTAGAACCTTCCTCCCTTCTTACGACAATGATTCAAGGACCTGATAGTTTCGGCTAGAATAGCAGGGACTGGGTTATCTCCTCTCAAGATGGAGTCCACTAGATGGATCACATAGGAGTCTACATGACCTAGCACCCTGGGAAATACTACCATTCCGTAGACCAGCACAGCCATAACATTCTGTCCCTGAGGGGTGTTTGGGTTATCTCTGACATACTCCATAAGGCACTGCACTGCTAACCCATTCGAATGGCCCTTACTCTTCCAATACTTGTCATAAACTGCCTTTTTCATACCCATGAGGCCTGCCAAAGTGGATATTGCAGTGCACTTGTTCCCCCTCATGAAGACCCTAGATCCTGCCTCGATAGCCTTCAACTTCAACAACTGTGCATATTCCTCGATGGTTGGGACCATGTCTACTTCATTAAAGGTGAAGCAACGGTATGATCAATCCCAATATGGCAGCATTCCCCTAATCATGTTGTCATCTACTTTCACTCTCAAAAGCTGCACCACTGCCCCATACTTTTCTGCAAACTCTGATTCAGTCATCTTCATCCTCATCCATAGCTTATGAATCTCAGTGTAGTCATTCTGCTTCAGATCCAAGTAGATCTCTTCTGGCACCTCTGATTGGAATTCCCCAGTCAAATTATCCCCATATTTCTTCTGCACTGTCTCGTGCCTATGCTGAACGTAGGCCGGGTGACTATCTCTCATGTGCTCAGGCACATAGGACTCTAGCTCATCCGTTAACATCTTCCTCTACCTTAAATGATGAATTAACCTATTATGAATGCAAATGCAAGGAAAGAAAAAGGCACACAACAATAAGACCAGGTTAGTAACACATAGGCTTCATTCAAAAAGATAAATACGTGTACAAGTGCCCTTGCTGATTGATCAAGCTCCAATTATGCATATTTTTATAGCTATTTTTATATACTTTTTGCTATTTTTATATGTGTTTTTACCCTATTTTGTTAGTATTTCTGTTTTTAGGTCTTGAAGACAAGAAAAGTGAAAACTTATTGTTTTTCACTCTTTTTGGAGCTATTTTGGAGACTTTTTACTCAACTATGGATTTAGCCATTTGGAATAAAGATTTGAAGATTCGAAGTTCGTGACTGAAGATATTTTGAAGATTTAAAGACAATTGAAAAATTAATTCAAGAAGCAAAATTGAAGATTTTGAGCTTTATTGCAAAGAATTGAAGCCAAGTCCAGAAGAAGCCCTGAAGTTGAGGATTTTTGGATAATTTATATGGGAATATACTCAGCCCATATAAACCTATAATTGAATTTAAAATCCCAATTAATAGGCCTAATATCCAAAAGAATATCCAAATCCCGCAATAATCCCGCAGATTTGCGATATAAGCCCGGTTTCAGCGCAGTCTTCGTAGAAAGGCCATAACTTTCTGCACAGATGTCCGTTTTAAGCCCATGAGTAGCCGTTGGAAAGCTAACTCCGAGCTCTACAACTTTCTTGCAAAGACCAGATCTGCTATCTTCAAGCCCGAAATCGACATTGAAGTTGCTGCCAGATTCCAGAAAATTCCAGAAAATTCTAGAGTCCTCATCTAACTTGGATTCTACTCTAGGATGACACCTAATCCAACTTGGAGACCAAGTCAAGCCTAAACCGTCCTAGTCTATTCCTCCACTATAAATAGCCACCTCCTGTATCACAAATCACATACTTTTACACATCATAGATTTAGATAATTCTCTTTTTCTACCTTTCTTTAGTTTTTAGGATTTTCTCTAGTTTTAGAAGAGGGAGAAGTCGACACCCTCTCTAGCAATAGAGGGTGCGACGCCCCTAGGGTTTCAAGAGGGAGAAATCGTTCCTCCCTAGTCCTGTAAGTATTCTTATGCCTCTCATGGATTTTCCTAAGCCCATGAGTAGCTAAATCCTTAATACTTCTGATCCTTTGGTGAATTCAATCAATTGATTATGGTAAGATTTCTATACTTATAATTTTGTGTTAAGTTCTTGATGATAGTAGTCAAAAACCTGTTTTAATTTTATGATTCTGAATCTTATCTGAATTATGTGGCCATTAACGATGTAAGAGGAAGATCTATGGCTATATCAGGCTTAGAATTAATCACTCAAGTTTGATTGTATGTAGCAAATTAGGTTTGTTTAATCGCTGCTTAATGTGTATTTGTCTATCGGAGGGCGAGAAATTTCTCTTCGTATGGTTTTACTTTGTAGGCATGTGTGTAAATTAACTGTTCTTAATGCTTTGTTCTCAAGTGATCTTTAAGCCGTAAGAAAGTAATCGATCACTGAAGGAATAATAGGGATAACTACAGCTCTAATCGGCCTCTTATCTAAAATACATGTTGGGAAACCTATATCAGTTGTCAGTCAAGAATAAGATGCGAAATTCACCTTTTATTTCGAGGATCCATAGTTAATTTGATTGAATGATACCACTGGTGAAGAAGTATGCTTTATAATTATTATTTGCTTTATATTTTGCTTCAGATTTAAATTTAGATTTAGGTTTAGATTTAGATTTAGATTTAGATTTAGATTTAGATTTAGATTTAGATTTAATTTGCTTTGCTTTGATTATTAGTTTAATTGTTTTCTTTATAATTGATTTTTACAATCCCCATTTTTCTGTTTGATTTTTGGAAAAGATCTTTCTTTCTTTTTATTGTTCATCACATAAACCTTCTCTCTGGGATTCGACCCTACTTGCCCTAGCTATTATAGTTAGTTTATTGTGGGGATTATTTTTATGGTCATAGACGACACGATCATAAATTTTGGCGCCGTTGTCGGGGAAGTGAATTGAATTGAGAGAAAGTGAAGAGAGATTAGATCCAAGAATTAGTTTTTGATTTTCCATTTTTTCTAAAAAAAAAAAAAGTTTGCGTCGAAAAAAAAAATTGTTTTTGCGTCGATAAACAAAAGTTTTTTCCGTTTTTCCGATTTTTCTAAAAAAAAATTATTTTACCGTTTTTAATTTTAGGGTTTCCGATTTTTGAAAAAAAATATATTAATTTTTCTTTTCTGTTTTTCCTTTTAAAAAAATATTTTTATTTTTTGTTTCTGCTTTTTAATTTTTATTTAAGAACTGTTACTGCTAATTTTTCTTTTAGTTTTGTTTGATTTTTCTAGGAAGTTGCATGCCAAAGACAAGAAGTAGTGGTATTGAAGGTTTAGAATTCAATCCTGAACCTGAAAGAACACTAATTCAGAAGAAGAAGAAAAAGACACAAAGCCGAGTACAAGAAGAGGAAGCATCCGATTCGAGTTCTCAACCAAGTTCTCCTAGATCTACTGTTTCAACATCGTCAGAAGACATGGCTGAAGAAGAACAACCCAAAACTCTGAGAGAGTTAGTTGCACCAAACGTCAACATCAAACGCTTAGCCATTCAATATCCAAATACAACTGAAAACTTTGAGATAAAATCTGGATTTATTCAGATTTTACCCAAATTTCACGATTTGCCTGGAGAAGATCCTCACCGACATCTTACTGATTTCCAGATTGCCTGCGCATCTACAAGTATTCAAGGTATTCCTGAAGATCAATTCATGTTAAGAACCTTTTCGTTCACTCTTATGGACCGAGCAAAAGATTGGTTGTACCTACTACCCACTGGTTCAATCACATCTTGGACGAGCCTTAAGAAGCTGTTCTTGGAAAAGTACTTTCCTGCACACAAAGCATCAAGTATAAGGAAGGAGATTTGTGGAATTAAGCAACGCCATGGAGAAACAATGCATGAATATTGGGAACATTTCAAAACACTTTGTGCGAGCTGCCCCAATCACCGAATCAATGAACAGTTGTTGATACAGTACTTCTACGAAGGATTACTACCGTTTGACAGATCTTCTATCGATTCTGCAAGTGGAGGAGCCTTCATCGACAAAACTCCTGCCGAAGCTTGGCCTTTAGTGGAACACATGGCTGCAAACACTCAACAATTTGGATCTCGAGAAGACTACGCAAGAGAAGGCCCTATAAGAAGAATTAATGAAGTTTCTACCTATTCCACCTCATTGGAGCGACAACTTCAAGAAACGAATCAGCAAATCGCTTTGCTCACTGATTTGTTCCATGCGAATTTTTCAAGTGTGCCAAGGGTTTGTGCGACTTTGGAAGACAACAAGCAAGGAGTCAATGTCGTGGGATTACAAGGAGCTTATCAAAGGAAGCCTGAACCTTATTGGAGACCTGAACAACCGAGTCAACAATATGGGAACCAAGGTAATTTTCAAGGAAGGCCGAATTTTCAAAGACCTAATTTTCAATCTTCACAAGCCATCGAGTTACAACAAATCAAGGAAGCTATAGAGATGATGAGAAAACAAATTAGCCAATTAGCTAGTGATTTGAGTGATCTCAAGACACAAGGTCAACAAAGGATTCCATCACAATCAAAGGTACCTCCTAGAGAGAATGTTAGTGCAATTTCCCTAAGGAGTGGAAAAGAATTGCAAGACCCATATCTAAACCTTGCCGCACATCAACAAGAAGAAGGAGAGTCGAACTACACCAAAGAAGATTTACAAGTGCCTACCAAAATCAAGATTGAAGATGAACCCAATAACAGAAGAGCTGCGCCGATTGAAGATTCAAACAAGAATGATGTCGTAACTCAACCCAAAGGAAAAGGTGTGTAGCGATTCCAACAAGTCTAAACCGATTCCAACCTAATTCCTTTTCAATCAAGATTGAAGAAGTCAAAGAAAGAAGATGATGATCAAGATATTTTGGAGATATTTCGAAAAGTTGAGGTCAACATCCCACTTCTTGATGCCATTCAACAGATACCGAATTATGCAAAGTTCCTCAAGCAAGTTTGTACTAACAAGAAAAGATTACAAGGTAAGGTAAGCGCTGGAACTAATGTCTCTGCTATGCTTCAAAAGAGTTTACCTCCTAAGTGCAAAGATCCAGGTACGTTTTCTATTACTTGTTCTATTGGAAGAAGTATTATAGAGAATGCGATGCTTGATCTTGGTGCTTCTTTAAGCGTGATGCCTTATTCTTTCTACAAATCTTTAAATCTTGGTCCATTGAAGAATACTGATGTTGTTCTGCAATTAGCTGACGGATCTTTGGTTTATCACAAAGGTGTTTTAGAGAATATCTTAATTAAAGTTGAACATCTGATTTTTCCTATCGACATATTCATCATGGATATGGAATATTCGAAAGATCAATGTCCTCTTTTATTAGGAAGACCTTTCCTCAAGACTTCTCATACCAAGATTGATGTATTTAATGGTTCATTGACCATGGAATTTGATGGTGAAGTCATCCACCCTAGAATTTCATCTCAAGTGCCGTTAAAATCTAACAATTTTGTTTATGTTATAAGTTCTAAGTTTGTTAAGAAAGGAGCCATTGAAGATTCTTCATCAACAAAGCCTGATCAGATTTCAAAAGGAAGACAAAGGATAATGGACATTCGACAACGCTACAACGAGACTTTCCACCAATTTTGGAGGAGATTCAAGCAGCTGTGTGCCGATTGCCCTGATCATGGATTCAAGGAAGAAATTTTAATCCAATTCTTGAATGGAGGATTCGGACTTAAAGATCGAGTTCTTGTTGATTCTTTCAGTACAAAGCCACTGCATGAAAGAACCCCGGAGAATGCATTCTATGCCCTTGAAGAATTATCTCGGAGGACGAAATCTTCAACCTCCCATGAGAAGAAAGATCGAGCAAAAGAAGCCAAGAAAGAGCCAGAAGTCAACAACAAAGAAATTCAACCACCCCTGAAGATCGATCAACCAAGCAATTCAACTAAGAAGCAAGATATAGACCTTGAACATCGAGCTAAAGTTGCAAGCATTCTTCAACGTAAATTGGAGAATTTTCCCCAATTTTGGCAAAAGTTTAAGAAGATATGTGCTGCTCATCCTCATCATGGTTATGATCAAAGAAGATTGGTTCAAATCTTCTACCAAGGACTAAGAGCTTCTGATCGATTGTTTGTCGACACTCTTATCTATATTCCCCTGTTCGATTACAGCACTGCTAACATATATGAGATAATGGAGAATTTTGCCCAGATGATAACCAATACATCGAAGGAAGTTGCTCAAGGACTCAGCCCGGTTAAGCCCGTGCCACACAAGCCAGTATGCCCGGCTGCAGCCCGGCCATCAACCTCACATGGCCGGCCAACACCGGCCAAGGCATCCCAAGCTTGTGCGACATCAAGCCTTGCCGCGCCTAGCCCGACCACACCCGAGCCACATGACCGGACGCTACTAGCCTCTGCCGTGCCGCCTACCCAGCCCAGCCAGGTCACTTCCGCGCCATTCATGCCGCCTACCCGGCCATGCTTGGCCTTGCCCGCTCCTGCCGCGTAGCCGCCCATGCCATGCTCGGCCTTGTCCGCACCAAGCCGCGTCACCAGCACCTCCCAACCGACCATGCAAGCTTCCAACCATGTCGACACCACGCCATGCCCGGCCATGCCCGCGCACCATGCCCGGCCATGCCCGCTCAATGCCATGCCATCCGCGCGCTTCACCGAGCCACCACGAGCCATAGCCGCACCATGCCGAGTTACAACTATGCCATCGCCTAATGCTTTGATCTTTTCAAGTCTTGATAAAATTCAACTTGAAACTATCAAAATCATTGAGGAGAGTAGAGTTATCGAGGACCTGTTGAAGGATTACACCCAAAATTCCTTCACCCTTGAAGAATAACCTTCTTTAAGGCAGTCTAGCCAAAGACCTTAAAGAAAGGCGCTTATTGGGAGGCAACCCAATATTATTTTTACTAACCCATAATATTTTTCTTTGTTTTATTTTTCTTTTCTTTTTTAGGATTTTCCATACCAAAGGAGAAAAAGAAGTTTTTCATCGATATGAAGATATCCAATTGGAGCTTATGCTTGGAGAATAGAGAAGCTTTCTTTAACTCTATCTTTTTCTTGCAATGCTTTGATTGATTTTTTCTTTGATATGCGATACATATAGATATAGATATAAGTTAATTAGGATTTAAAAGATGCATACATATTTTTGCTTTGATTTTCCACACTTGTTAATATATTGGGGACAATGTATCTTTTAAGTGTGGGGGAGTGAGTCTATATGCATAAAATTATTAAAATTGGAATAATTTTTTCGAAAATTTTGATAAAATTTTGATTTTATATGCACATATTGAGTTATTGCTTTGATTTTTGATTGATGATTGCTTTGAATTTTTAAGAATGTTTGATTCAATAATTGATTTATAGTATGATATCTTATTTCTTAGATTAGGTATAATTGAAGTTTGTGATATGAGCTTATTGATTATTATTTCTATGATTGCCTATTTTTAGAACTTGTGTTTAATTTTTATTGAAACTGCACTTATGAGAGTATTTTATGAATATGTCAAAAATAAGTGTGGGGAACTATCTATATTAGAAGGGTAGTTTTAAAAATCTTTTTCATAAAAACAAGAGTGTTTTTCATGCAAGAGGAGAAGAGATATCTTTTGCCAAAAAAAAATTTTAAAAAAATCCATTGTTGTCACTCTTCTCTTTAAACAAAAGGAGTTAGTAACCCTTGGGAAGAGGATAAGAGGCATGGATCGGCAAAAGTATTGTCCCTCTAGAGCGCTAGTAGCCTCACAAAAATACATAAAGGGCGTTAGTAACCCCTAAGCATGAACATTTTGAGGTTAGTAACCTCACTTTTCTAAAATAATTACCCTTTGAAAACTATTATAAACCATGCGAAATTCTTGATTTGTATTCATGATATGCAATTGTTTGAGTAGTGGAAATAACGATGAAGGCATAAGCTTATAAAAAGAAGTAGTTATAGTTGTGATAAATGATAAGTGATTAGAGCTACTTTGATTATGGTTACTTAAGAATGAAGATGATTGCTATATCTTGATCTATTGAATTGGATACTCTTAATATTCTATGTTGTTCTAATTTCATAAATTGAATTGATCCTTGATATATGTATATGATTCAAAGTTTTTCAAAAGATTTGAACAAAACTTATCATCTTAAGTCTTAATTTTTGTTTGTCTACACTAGTTTGCTATGGACTAGCAAAGATTTAGTCTTAATTTTTGTTTGTCTACACTACTTTTTACTATTTTTATATGTGTTTTTACCCTATTTTGTTAGTATTTGTGTTTTTAGGTCTTGAAGACAAGAAAAGTGAAAACTTATTGTTTTTCACTCTTTTTGGAGCTATTTTGGAAACTTTTTACTCAACTATGGATTTAGCCATTTGGAATAAAGATTTGAAGATGCGAAGTTCGTGATTGAAGATATTTTGAAGATTTGAAGACAATTGAAGAATTAATTCAAGAAGCAAAATTGAAGATTTGGAGCTTTATTGCAAAGAATTGAAGCCAAGTCCAGAAGAAGCCCTGAAGTTGAGGATTTTTGGATAATTTATATGGGAATATACTCAGCCCATATAAACCTTTAATTGGAGTTAAAATCCCAATTAATAGGCCTAATATCCAAAAGAATATCCAAATCCCGCAATAATCCCGCAGATTTGCGATATAAGCCCCGTTTCAGCGCAGTCTTCGTAGAAAGGCCATAACTTTCTGCTCAGATGTCCGTTTTAAGCTCATGAGTAGCCGTTGGAAAGCTAACTCCGAGCTCTACAACTTTCTTTTGAAGTACAAAGCCCAGATCTGCCATCTTCAAGCCCGAAATCGACGTCGAAGTTGCTGCCAGATTCCAGAAAATTCCAGAAAATTCTAGAGTCCTCATCTAACTTGGATTCTACTCTAGGATGACACCTAATCCAACTTGGAGACCATGTCAAGCCTAAACCGTCCTAGTCTATTCCTCCACCATAAATAGCCACCTCCTGTATCACAAATCACATACTTTTACACATCATAGATTTAGATAATTCTCTTTTACTACCTTTCTTTAGTTTTTAGGTTTTTCTCTAGTTTTAGAAGAGGGAGAAGTCTACACCCTCTCTAGCAATAGAGGGTGCGACGTCCCTAAGCTTTCAAGGGGGAGAAATCGTTCCTCCCTAGTCCTGTAAGTATTCTTATGCCTCTCATGGATTTTCCTAAGTCCATGAGTAGCTAAATCCTTAATACTTCTGATCCTTTGGTGAATTCAATCAATTGATTATGGTGAGATTGTTCTATACTTATAATTTTGTGTTAAGTTCTTGATGATAGTAGTCAAAACCCTGTTTTAATTTTATGATTCTGAATCTAATCTGAATTATGTGGCCACTAACGATGTAAGAGGAAGATCTATGGCTAGATCAGGCTTAGAATTAATCACTCAAGTTTGATTGTATGTAGCAAATTAGGTTTGTTTAATCGCTGCTTAATGGGTATTTGTCTATCGGAGGGCGAGAAATTTCTCTTCGTATGGTTCTACTTTGTAGGCATGTGTGTAAATTAACTGTTCTTAATGCTTTGTTCTCAAGTGATCTTTAAGCCCTAAGAAAGTAATCGATCACTGAAGGAATAATAGGGATAACTGCAGCTCTAATCGGCCTCTTATGTAAAATATATGTTGGGAAACCTATATCAGTTGTCAGTCAAGAATAAGATGCGAAATGCACCTTTTAAATCGAGGATCCATAGTTAATTTGATTGAATGATACCACTGGTGAAGAAGTATGCTTTATAATTATTGTTTGCTTTATATTCTGCTTCAGATTTAAATTTAGATTTAGATTTAGATTTAGATTTAATTTGCTTTGCTTTGATTATTAGTTTAATTGTTTTCTTTATAATTGAATTTTACAATCCCCTGTTTTCTGTTTGATTTTTGGAAAAGATCTTTCTATCTTTTTATTGTTCATCACATAAACCTTCTCTGTGGGATTCGACCCCTACTTGCCCTAGCTATTCTAGTTAGTTTATTGTGGGGATTATTTTTATGGTCATAGACGACACGATCAATGATCACAAGCATTTTCTGATTTTTGAAAACTCGAGCATTAGGCTCTTGTGGGCAGGGAGTCCATTTATTAGGGTAATATAATTACCCTTTTCTATGGTTCATGAAAGAAAAAGAGTAAAGGTAAGAAATGTTCCTTTTGTGTACCAAGGTTTATCCTCACGGGATTGGCTCTACCTAGGCTGGATATCACTCAAGGAATCTACATGCTGGGTGAGGCTTTTCATGGTCCTAAAGGTTCCAAACTGTCCTCAATGTCGCCTATTTTAGGCTAGTTAGGCCTCCAATCCTCACCCACTATAGGTTCACTGGAAAGGGTTTAGTCTGAGTGGAGTTGTTCACTACAAACCCGCACGGTGACTATCGCCACACGAGGGCTAGCTACTTTGCCTCCTCCTAAAAGGGTTAGAGCTCTGGTGTAAGCTCATGCAATGCACATGCAAGTCATTAATGAGTGTGTGAAGGAACATACAAACCTTTACCAAATATACTCAATCCAAATTCCTAAACTACCCCCAATGAAAACAAAGTAGAGAAAGGGGTTAAGCAGAATATATATAAAAAATGAATGAAGCCATTAATGATATGTATGCAAAATAAAGCACTAGACATGGATAAGCAAGAAAAGGAAATAAGCAACCAATTATGAAACCCTAGTTAATTCTAAACCAGTGTTCAGTTTGACTCTCTAAATGTCCCCAGCGGAGTCGCCAAGCTGTCGCAACGTGCAACTCGGCGGGAAACTACTTGTTAAGGTTCTGATGAGGAGTCGCCACTAATCTTTTTTTTACCTAGCTTTGATTAGCCACCTATCTGATTATTAAGTCTAATATTAACCTAATTAGGTAATACTAAACCTAATAAAGTATACTTAACCAGAATCTATGGTTCGGGAGTCGGGTACGCATGGGAAGGGTTAGCACCCCCACGACGCCCGTCGAAATGACGGCACTGACTGGTCTAGGATTAACTATGGGTCTCTATCGTTGGTTAATTCGTTTTAAGCCTTAGTCCTTTCATGCCTAACTTTATACTTAACCTTATTTAGTTTTTCGTCTAGACCAAAGTGTTACTCGTTTTTACTCTGTTTATTCGGATTTAAGCCAATTTACTATTTTTTTTATTTTGACTTAATTTTATTTAGATAAGGCCTCATTATTCCCTTCTTTTATTGACTCAATTTTTATAAATCAAGCCCTTTTTATTGATTTACTTAATCTCTTTTAGATTAACTTCTTTATTGACTCTACTTAATTGTCCTGAACTAAGCCCTTTATTGACGCTACTTAATTAACCCGAATTAAGTCCCTTTATTGACGCTACTTAATTACCCTGAATTAAGTCCCTGACTTGACTTAATTTCCTTCCTTGAAATTAAGTCCATGACCCTACTTAATTCCCTTCCTTGGAACCAAGTCCTTAACTCTACTTAATTCCCTTCCTTGGAATTAAGTCTGTGCTTTACTTTACCTAATTTCCTTCCTTGAAATTAAGTATGTGATATGCTTTATCTAATTTCCTTCCTTGAAATTAAGTCTATGCTTTACTTCACCTAATTTCCTTCCTTGAAATTAAGTATGTGCTTTACTTTACTTAATTACCATGAATTAAGTTCTTTGACTGCTTTTGCTTAGTTTCCCTGAATTAAGTTCTTTGACTGCTTTTACTTAATTTCCCTGAATTAAGTTCTTTGACTGTCTTTTACTTAATTACCCTGAATTAAGTTCTTTGACTGCTTTTACTTAATTTCCCGGAATTAAGTTTTTTGACTGCTTTTACTTAATTTCCCATGAATTAAGTTCTTTGACTGTGTTTCCCTTTCTTAATCACCCTGGATTAAAACTTCAACTACGTTTGACTTTCTTAATCACCCTGGATTAAAACTTTAACTATGTCTGACTTTCTTAATCACCCTGGATTAGAACTTTAACTATGTCTGGCTTTCTTAATCACCTTGGATTAAAAACTTAACTATGTTTGACTTTCTTAATCACCATGGAGTAAAACTTTAACTATGTTTGACTTTCTTAATCGCCCTAGATTAAAACTTTAACTATGTTTGACTTTCTTAATCACCCTGGATTAGAACTTTAACTATGTCTGACTTTCTTAATCACGCTGGAGTAAAACTTTAACTATGTTTGTTATCCAAATTAGGACCTTGACTATACTCTTTTTTACTCTTTTATTTAGACTTAATTACCCAGAATTAAGACTTTATTCTTCTTAACTGCCCAACTTAGGACCTTGACTGTATTTTCTTTTCTTAATTACCCTGAATTAAGACTTTATTCTTCTTAATTACCCAACTTAGGACCTTGACTGTACTTTCTTTTCTTAATTCTTTTTAATCACATTGGATTGAGGCTTGCTTCCCTTGCTTTTTCTTAATCTTCCTTAATTTCATTGAATTAAGATTCCTTTCTCTTAATTTCCTTTATATTTCTTAATTTTACTGAATTAAGATTTACTTCTCTTAATTTTCTTTAATCACACTGGATTAAGGCTTTAATTATGCATATGATGCATGTATTCCGATTTAATCACATCTTTACCAAGTATTTATACGAGGGGTATTATTTGGGCACCTTCCACTTGATTGGTAAGACCCCCAAATTAATACCCCAAGCCTAGGAAATTAGGGTTAAAAATGGACAAATATTGTCACATTTCACCCAACTATTCCATCATCGGAGTCAATTTATCTTTCTCAAATGAGCAATATGTCCACAACATTTATGAATTTAAAATGATATCAACATGCATGAATATGATATATTTCCAAGAAATTTGTTAATTCTTTCACATAATGATTTAATCCCTTAATCAAGCTTCTAATTATGAGTTTAATTAAAGTAATTTCTAAATCCAGTGACTAAATTGGTAAGAAAATTGAACTTAGAGGATTTAATTGCACACTAAATTTAAGGACAAAACTGAAAAGAGTTAAAAGAATTACTTGAAAACGTTGACTTTTCCCCTTGTTGACCCTAAACACTGCCGTTTCGGATGTGTACGGCTTATCAGACAGGCGGCTTCTCCTTCCTTTCGCGAAAAGCCCTCGACCTTGCCTCTGCAGCGTCGCTGTTGTCAATTCTTCCGCCGGAACCGGTGGATTTTCACCGTAATCGACCTCCAATCTTCAACCCGAGCTTCCCCTCTTCATTCCCTTCAAGTCTATGGTTTTAGTTCAAGAAATGATTTTCAGAAAGTCTCTGAACTCTCTCTCTCCCGAATACCCAAAACAAACCCATATCTCTAACTCTAGCCCTCTGATTTCACTTGAAACAAACCTAGATCTACCATTTCTCTGTTCTTAACCCTTTCATGGCCTCAATTTTCGAAATAACCTTTCAAATCAAAAAACCCCCAAATTTGAAATGACGAACCCTAATTCTAAACCGACAGAGTTTCCTTACTTTTCAATTGTCCTCCCCTAAATTAAGAATTTACAGGCCCAAGGCATAAGGAGTGGGAGGTACGATCTTTTGATCAATGGTTCTCTTTTTTTTATTTTATTTTGTTGATTTTATTTTCTTTCTAGATCTTTCTCTGATCTTATCTCTACTTGGTGCAGGTGGCAATTTGGATAGGAATGGCGCGTATTAGCTAGCTGGAAGGGGATGAGTCATCGTCCTTCCCAGCGGTTTGTGGTTTCACATCTCTGGTTTTTTAGATACTGCTTCCCAGGCGGTTTACGCCAAGTGATCTATTTACTGTATGATCCCTTTACTTCTGTTTGGTATTCACTCAAGCAAATTTTTGCTTTCATTCTCCTCCCCGTTTTGTCTTCTGTAAGTCCTATCCTTTCCTCTTTTGTGAAGGGAATGCTGAGTTGGCTAACATAGTACCGGCCTGTTCCTAGTGACCTATTTAGGCTAAGATCCCTCTTATTTGCTTTTCCTTATTTTTTTATTTTTGTTTTTGACCCCTGGTTTATTTTTTGCCTTATGCGAACCCTGTTGAGAGGGAAAGAGTGAGAAGATGCTGAGCTGGCGAACCCTGGGCCGATCATCGTACCAAGTTTCTCCCAGGTGAGCTATTTAGTCTTTAGTCCCTTTTCTTTTCATTTGATCATGTTTTGCTCCTGATTTGTCCTCTGTGTCGAGTTTAGGCATTATTGATTTTTTTATTTTTATTAATCTCCATGTGTCGTTTCTCTTTGTAGGGGACTTGCATTTGTTGACTTGGCGCTTCTCATGCCATCTCAGCAAAGGTCTCTTTTCCCGCCTTTTTCATTTGTGAACTTCTCTCGTAGGCTATATACTTCTTATGTGCTATATACTTGTGAATGATGCTTTGGTGTTTTTGAATTGCTTTTGAACTCTTATTGTTGTGGCTTTTGACCTTGGTCCGACTCTGCTATTGCCTATGTAACTGTCACTCTGCTTATGACTTGTTTTGTTGCCCTCTTACTGTTGAATTTGCCCTTGCAAGTTTTAGAATGTTTCTTCTATGGTTGGTCTTGAGACCATATTATGTTCTTTCCCTTGTGTTCATCTACCCTTGCATTAAATCGTCCTATGTTTGTGCATTTTAGTTGTCTGGTTATTTTGAATTGTGCGTTATTGCCCATTTCCATCTACTGATTCTATGATTTATCCTTGTTCTTGCCCATATTTGCTATGCTTGTCTTGCTCCTCTTCCTTTATACTTCACTGATCAACCCCTATTTCATATTGTTTTATTGTTGTCTTACTGTATTGTGATGTGCTGATAATTTCATACCTGTTTGGAAAGAATTGTCTCCTAGCCCATGTGGTTGAGTGCATTTGTGACCTACTGCCGCTATATTGAGGTTATTGCATTATGCCTTTATCTTCCCTGATTATGTAACCCTGAACTTGTTGCTTTTAATCTGTGTTACTCGCCTTGTTCTTAATGTTCTTGCTAAAAATGCCCTGGATTGATTACAATGTGTTGGCTTTGAGATGAATTATACCACCTGGTTCTTGCTGAATGGTCATGTCTATCTGCTTTTGCCATTCAATGAGTTAAATCTGTCTTGCTGCTTGATTTCCTATTGAAGCTTTGTTCTTGCAAATCTCAATATAATGGTGTTGCTGCTTCATGTCATGGTTTGAAGGCTGTGATGGAACTTAGGGATCACGAATTAATCTTGACTCTCTTTCCAAACGCAGCCGAGAGCAAAATTCATCTCATATTTGCCTGTTGCTTCTTTTGCATGTGCTCTGTCGTTGGCTTGTTTGTCTCCTCTTGCTTCATTCTTTCTGACTTAGGTGCCTCCCCCACCATTCCTCTCATGCACAACCCTGCACATGACGTCTTTTAAAAGATCTTCAACTCTCGGGTGCATGCTTACTTGACAGCCTTTGCATATTCCTTTTCTTGCATTGCCTCTGCATTCCGTTTATGACTTCCGAACCTTCTCTGGGCTTTCATTAAACAATGGTGTCCAGCCTTGAGTTTGGGGGGCACATTTTGTTGAACTTTGCATCTTTTCTTTTCTCCTGGCATGCAAGGGCAAAATCTAACATAGGTGCTACAAAGTTGCCATGATCCCGTTGAATGAAAACGGAAGAGGTGATTTAAGAAGACTTATTACTTTGCAATCCACCCTCCATTTTTGTAACTTCTCCATGTGCCAAAAGGGAGAGGAAAGATGAGGGAGGTACCTCAACCGGAAATGCTTTCTATTATCATAAGGAAAACCATGTAAACTAAAGTTACTACTTTTGTTCTTATTGCCCTTTCTTGTACTAAAAATTATAAATGCAAACACACTGTTTTATTCATTCTTTTGTATTTTATGCTTATGTAAATGTACCAAACTAAATCTAATTAATGATTGCAATGTATAACTATGATTTATGATTAGCATGAACCACTAAATATCCCTATGACATGCCTAATAAGAAGTGAACGAAGAGTTCTTAATGTGATGGACCTACATAATGCAACAATACTAAAATACAAGAATGCCAAAGGTACGTATTGAGATTTTTCCGAATGCAATCTAGATGATTAAAAAGCCCACTTAGATATCCTAAATTAGAGAAGGACACAATATGACCAAATGCCCCTGAACTCAAAAATGATCAAAATGCCCCTAGGTGACCCTAATGCCAATTAACAAAATAAATTGATTTGATTGAAGGATACTTAAAACGGGTGTCTACAAAAATGAAAGCAACTTTTTGTATTTTTGTAATATATGTTTTGGGAAAATATGTAACCTAAAGTATGAAAGTATGAAAGATTAAATGAAAATGAATAAATGAGAAATAATAACTTCCTTTTTTTTGTTTGTTTTTTTGTGATTTTCTAATTTCCAATTTTTTGGTATTTTGCAATAACAATGCTACAATGCAACTATTTTGTAACTAATGAGATGCATACCCTACTTATATGTTATACTATGTTAAGAAATGTCAAATTAAATTAATTTGAAGCAAATTAGTCTCCCAAAATGACCTTATACTAGAATAAATAATCAAAGTGCTAATGCCAAATCACCAACTATGATGCATGCCAATGCAATTTAATCAAAATTTACCATGTAAATTAAAAACTTGACTTTTTTGTGATTTTTTTCAATGCAATTTGTTTTATGAACCTAATCGAATTGAATGCAATGTGAACTAAATTACCTAAATGTTCTTTAAATTAAGAATTGATCTAAATGCCCACTAATTGTAAATTAAGAAACAAATTTATTTAAATAAAGGATATAGGACAAAAATGGGTGTCTACAAGTGGTATTTCTTGTTTGACTAATTAAATTAAATTTTCTTAGTGGAAATCCCGCACTTCGCGTGCAGGTGTTCTATTTGATAAGTTTTGTTAAGAAAACCCTTTTAAGAAATCGAATTTAGATGTTATATTAAGAAAATTTATTTTATAAGTGCTTTTAATAAAATTCAGTTAAGAAGAGCAATTAGCCACATGATAACATCTGATTGAACAGCGACATGAGTGATATGACGCCTTGAAAGCCTGAAAGCTGCTGTGAGGTACAGACCTCCCTCAACAACCAAATCTTTGAATATATCAGCATCAGCTTCATTGGTCTGCACATGAATAGCGTTGCCTTGATTATCAGTGGCAACAAAGGCAAAACCGACAACTCTATGGCTTCCTGATGCGCCCAAGGCTGATCATGGACTTGTAGTGACCATGGGGGGCATGGAAAGGATGTGCATGGACTGTAGGCATGAAGATACAAGGAGACCATGCATGGAGATTGAGATGAACTTGCACCAAAGCTCAACAAGGTTCCATTCGATCCATTGAGTTTGCCTGATGGTCCAATGACAAGATTAAGAGCCAAGAAGTTCAAGGAGACACTCATGGGCTTTCTTGGAACCTATCTTGAAGATATGAAGTCTATCGAAGTTCAATTGAAGACATATGGAGATGATTGAGCAAGGAAAAACCCCCCAAAGTCGAGCCCATTTATTTTGCTTGCTTTTGAAACCTAATTGAAGCTTTTGATGGTACCCAGGGGCGGGTAGGCGTATCCACTAGCGGGAAGCATCAGAAAAGGGCTTGAATAAGAAAAGGAGTCCCTGGGGTCGCCTAGGGCCGGGCACGGTCACCTGCTAGCAGGTAACCTGTAGACTTTTTTTATTGTTGCATTTTTTTTGGTTTATTTTATTATGTTGGGCCTTATGTTTCTTTATAGCCGAACCCTAAGAACTATATAAGGGGTTCTATTGCTTCTTGTAAACTTAAGTTAAGTTCATAATCAGATTTGAGTATTCTCTTTTGTGAGTTTAGCTTCATTGTTCTAGTGAGAACATACTTAGGATTTCTTCAATCTTGTAGAGTCCTAGCAAACAATTAAGTAGTGATTACTTAGTTGTGAAACTTGTGATCTTAGGTTGTCTATTGCAGGTCTAATAGATCATCTAAGACCGACGAAAGAAGATCTGATCAAGGGTGAAGGTTATCACTTCCTGGCAGTTTGCAGTTCCAAGCTCGCATAACTCTCAGCTTGATAGCATCATTTGGTTGTTGGTTGATGCAACTTATTTAGATTAGTTTCCTCCATCATTCCTTTCTTTTCAGCTTTTTTGGTCTTGTGAGTTTTCTTATGAAAACTATTGTCTATTTATAATAATTTTGGTGCTTGTATTTTTCTTTAAATCCAATAGTTCATTGCATTTTGTATTGTTTGGAATGTGTGCTTTTTTAATGGGTTAATCTGTTCTTCTAATTTTTTTGTTGTTTATCTATGCTTTTTTTTTTGTTGCAGGGGGGATGCAAGCAGAGGAGAAAGGGAAGAGGCAAGCCAATGCGAAAAACAGTGGGAAAATGGGCAAAGAAGAAAGCGTGAGAAAATTGATTTTTTTTAGCTTGGCAAAAACTGTATAATTAAAACGTCACACTTACCAAATTGGCAATGGACCCCAATTCTTAATCCAATGGTCAAATTTTTTTTAGATCAGAATTACAATGGTCTATAAAGCTTTGTATTGAACCATTGAATTTATCAGGAAGATGATAAACAAAGTCTTTGTCAACTTAGAAGTGGACCCACACCTTAAAACAATGATCTTTGAAGCTGTGTATTGAAATAAACAAAAAGCATTAGAAGGCTAATAATTGACACTTGTCAAAAAAAACAAAACGCCATGTAGCGTTCAATGAGAGCCTTGCTAATAAGATTAATAGTAGGTATAATATTTTCATTCTAAAAGCCTATGGGGAATGTATTAAAATTTAGGATTAACCCTTATATATAATTATTTGTTGTTAATTTGGGGCTAAACCTGGTGTTTAATTGGTATTTTTATTATTTGCTAAAACTTGAAAACAAACAAGATATAATACCAGGTACACGTGGCATGATTTGGTGAATGGGGCACGGAGTGGGGCACAAAGATGGGGGAGGTCATTTCCATCCAACCTTAGCCGCACCCTCTTCTCTCTCCCACCCTAACAAAGTTACAATGAAATGAGCTAAAGAAGCAAAAAAGTGTAATGAGTTACAGAGTGATTAAGCCTATATATACAAACTAAGCTAACTAATTAGTTGTCATTTAACTCTACTCATAACAAACTTAACCAAGCCTCTAATCTTAATTAACTCAACTATCTAACCATAATTTGATCATTTAATAATCTCTAACAGCCCCCTCAAACTGAATACAAGTTTTGTATTCCTAGTTTGAAGAAAATTGTTTTGAAATTATTATGTTACAAACCCTTAGTAAAACAATCTGCCAATTGAAGTTTAGAGGTTACTGGTAAAAGCTCGATGAGCCCTTCTTGTAGTTTGGTGCGAACAACATGACAGTCAATGTCAAGATGCTTGGTCCTCTCATTAAAGATTGAATTTTGTCCTATGTGTATTGCTGAGAGATTATCACAAAATAGTGGTGTTGGTGAAGTCAAATGAATGTTCAAATCTTGAAGAAGATACTTACGCCATTGAACCTCACAAACAGTGGAAGCTAAAGCTCTGTATTCAGCCTCCGAACTACTCCCGCTTACTGTTGTTTGTTTCTTTGACCTCCATGAAATCAAAGAGTCACCAAGAAACACACAATAACTAGTTATAGACTTTATAGTGTCCAGACATGTTCCCTAATCAGAATTTGAAAAAGCTTTGAGTTGTAACTTGTTTTGAGAAGAAAAGAAAATGCCTTGTCCTATAGATCCTTTCAAATATCTAAGAACCCTATGAGCTACTTGCAAATGTTCTATGGTTGGGGTATCCAAAAATTGTGCAAGTTGTTGCGCAGCAAAAGAAATAACAGGTCTAGTGGTAGTTAAATACTGAAGTTTACCAACTAGCTTTCTGCAATAAGAGACATCTTCAAGTTGAGTTCTAGAATCCTTGGCATGTCTTGTTTCTGGAAGAATAGGAGTGGGAACTGGTTTAGCATTCATGAACTCCATGTCTTTCAACAAAGTCAGTGTGTATTTTTTCTGACAAACATTAATCCCTGCTTTAGATCTTGCCACTTCCAGCCCTAAGAAAAACTTCAATTCTCCTAAGTCTTTGATAGTAAATAAATCATGAAGATGAGTTTTGATTCTAGTGATTTCATTGAACTCTTCACAAACAAAGTATGATATCTTTGTGATTGCTTGAAACCATATGCTAATAGTACTTCTGTCAGTTTTAGGCTCCATTGCCTGCTGGCTTGTTTAAGTCCATAAAGAGACTTAACCAACTTGCAAACCTTGTTTGATCCTTGCATGTAACCCTTTGGTAGTTTCATATACACCTCCTCTTCTAGATTTCATGGAGGAAGGTTGTGTCACACTGATGTAGAAACCACCCTTTTATAGTTGTTACTGCAAGTAGAGTTCTAACAATAGTCATTTTAGCTACTGGACTGAAAGTGTCCAAGAAATAAATGCCCTCCTGTTGAGTATATCCTTTTGCTACAAGTCATGCTTTATACCTTTCAATAGTTACATCAGCTTTTCTCTTTATCTTGTATACCTATTTACAACCTATGGTCTTTCTCCCTGGTGGAAGATCAACAATTTTCCAAGTCTTGGTGTTTTCCAGTGCTGCAATTTTTGAATTCATAGCTTCTATCCAATTGTCATCCTTCACAGCTTCTTTACATGTCTTTGGCTCTTGATCAGTATCCAAAGAAGATGCAAATGCTTTGTGTTTGGTAGAAATTTGATCATAAGAGAAAACTGCACTTAAGTATGTGGATTGGTCTTTTGTACTGAACCACACTTGAAATCAGTAAGGTATGGAGGTTTGTATTTATGTCTGGTACTTCTTCTTAGGTTTTGTGTCTGAAAAGTATCATTTGGAGCAGAGGAAGAACCATTTTGAACAGTTTTTTGTGTGTTTTGGGTAAGGGAATGCAAATTCTAAAATTCTGAGTTCATATGTGTTTCTCGATTTTGATGAACATTATGAACATTGTCAGCAAGATTGTCAGACCCTTGCTGAGTTGTAATCTCTTCGATTTGAACAAGATTTCGACTAGTATTGGATGGAGGAATACGCTGATCAACATTTGAACTTCTTGATCCAATTTGTGTTATGTCCAAATCTGCAATCTCATTGACAGAAGGCAAAACAAGTTTGTCTGCACTTTATGCTTAAGCAACTGCAATTTGTCAGTTTTAACATAGTGTGCAGAGTAAGGAAAAATGTCTTCATAAAATGAAACATCCCTAGATAAAAAGGTTTTATGAGAGTCTAAATAATACAACTTATAACCTTTTACTCCATGAACAAAGCCAATGAACACAGACTTAATACTTCTAGTTTGAAACTTATTTTTAATATTATTTTGATTAGAAGCAAAGATGAGACAGCCAAAGACTTTTATATCATCAGTCTTATGATATTTTTGAAACAATTTTTCATAAGGAGAAATATTTTGCAATATAGGAGTAGGAATTCTATTAATAAGGAAAACAACATGAATAACACATTCTCCCCAAAACTGAATAGGTAAGCTAGCTTGGAATCTTAAAGACCTAGCAACAAAAAGAATATGTTGATGTTTGTGTTCTACTATGTTGTTTTGTTGTGGAGTATTGACACAAGAAGTTTGGTGAACTATACCTGTTGATTGATAAAACAATGAGTCATCGAAGTCTTGACCATTATCAGTCCTTATGCATTTGACATCAATTTGGAACTAAGTTTTGACCTTAGTAACAAAATCTTTCATAATCTGTCTAGCTTCTGACTTTTGCTTCATGAGAAACAACCAAGTAAATCTTGAAAAATCATCTGCTATAGTCAAGAAATAAACACGTCCTTTAAAGGTAGGAGCATAATTATCTCCCCACATATCAATGTGAATCAAATCAAAAGGATTATTGCTAATGCTATTACTAACAGGAAAAGGAAAACGTTTATCCTTAGCCACGTGACATGTTTCACAAACATGAATAGGTGAACAATCAGGAATAAGAGATTTCAATCTAGAGTAAGACAAATGACCAAGCCTATTATGCCAAAGAATAGAATTAGAAAAAGAATTACAAATTAACAAAAATAAAAGCATTACAAGCAGAAGTAACATTACAATCCAAGAAAGCATATGCAATGCAATCATTACAACCAGAAAGAGAATATGCATACAATCAAAAGCATTATTGTAATCAAAACCATCAATGCAATCAATAGCAACATTCAAAGAAGCAGAAGAATCATGTAAAACAGAAGCATGTTGGAGTCGATAAAGCCCTTGTGAAAGCAGCAACCCTAATCGTCTTCCATTGAGCTAAGTCCTGAATTATGCAATAAGAAGATAGAGTAATTAAGCAACAATGTAGACTGGTAGTAAGCTTACTTACTGAGATCAAATTAAATGTAAATTCTAGAATGTAAAAAACATCTAGTAAATATAATGAACTGGTAAACTTTACTACTCCAATGTGAGTTACCTGCACTTTAGAATTATTAGGCAAACTAACAAATACATTATGAACAGACTTATATGAATAAAAAAATCAATAGAGCATGTAATATGATCAATTGCCCCTGTGTCTATTACCCAATCAGTACAAGTATTATGACTATTAGTATAAGCATTTAAAGAAATATGAGGATCAATTGTCAAAACTGTAGAAGAAAAGTTAGAAATGCCATAAGGATTGGAGTGATTGGAGGTAGTAGATGTTGATCCATGAGGATTTGCAGTAGTGTATGGAACAGATACTGTATTGACATGATGAGGTTGAGTTTGAACAGATAAATTCTGAATCATGCTGAGGAGATTATTCTAGTGATCTCTAGTGAAATGAAAACTGTCAGAATCTGGATGCTGTTCTTGAATTTGAGAAATCTGAGAAGACATTCCAGTAGCAGCAACATCCAGAATCTCTACTACATTAGCATGATGAACTCTTTTCCCTTTGTAATTAGGATTGTTAGTGGGATAACCATGTTTCTTATAACATTTGTCTATCGTATGACCTTCCTTGTTACAAAAAGAACATAGTGAGACGTTTTGATTCTGAAACTTCTTGGGACCAAAGTTAATACTAGCTTTAACAGCCAAAGCAGCAATATTTGGATTAGGAACAGAAAGAGACTTTTTTTGTTGAAGAACCAAAGAAAAGGCCTTATTCAGTGATGGTAATGGTTCCATTAGCAAAATCTGAGATTTAACTATAGCATATTGTTCATTAAGCCCTTTAATGAACACCATAACCCGGTCTTGTTCATGATAATCCCTATTCCTCTAAAAGTACCCAGAAGTACAATTAAGATCACAAGAACAGTGAGGCAAAGGCCTCAAAATTTGGAGTTCTTCCCAAAGAGTTTTAGGTGGGAATGTCTTAAATTTTGGGAGTTACTACTCAATAAATAAATCACAACTTGTAACTAAATTCTATGAATAATATTTTTTTTTGGTAAAAATTCTATGAATAATATTCACAATTTTATTAGTCAAGACCATAAATAACGTTATAAGACTGATTCATAGAATAATTTCTCAATTTCTCATGACAATGACATTTGTCCATTGTTCTAGCTAGGATGGCGGTGCAGTTTTTGGACAAAAATTTTTAAGAGAATTTCAATTTTTTTTTTTGGCCGGATGAGAGAATTTCAATTGAATTCGAACTTCAAAAATCTAAAACTAAATTCCATTATTTGGCTAATAGAGAATGGATTTGATCGCGGTTTCATTAAATTTAAAAACTCCCAAGTTCTCTTATTGATGCAGGAGTAGAACGTATCAAATATTAATATTTGGAGTAATTTAGATTAATATTTGCAAATTCAGCTCAAAATCCACATTATTAATTTTTTTAAACATGAAATTAAATGATGAGCTAGTACATCTATAAAAAATTATTTATTTGTCACCATAATTTATTAGTTAGTTTCTGTCGCAAATCTCTGACTAAATTTACAAAGTAGGAAATGTCACAACTTTGCCACAACTTTGTCACAAAATCGTAATTTTGTGACAGATGTTTTATGACTAATTAATTTTTTGTCACAATTGCCTATGTTTCTGGTAATGAAAGGGAGATAGCCTTCTACCATTTCTAAACCCACCCCATTCATCCCAAGATTTGAATATGAGACCTCTTATATTGGAGGTTCAACAAAAATTCCACATTTTTTTTAGTATATAATTTAGCAATATTAAGTTAGAAATTAAATTTAGCAAAAAGATAATAAAGGGAAAAGGAAGAAAAAAAAACAAACAAAAACAAAATCTTGCAAGTCTTTAAAAATTATCAAAAGCAACACTTAATGTATATCAACAAAGATAGTAGGTAACTTAATTTGTGCTTTACTTGTCCGGACAGATATTATGAATAACATAATTATGTTGTAAATGAACCTAAATTTTGTTCAAAAACAGGCATAAAATAACCAGAATTCCAAGTTACTTCCCAAATGATTTGGCATCTGCTCTGTCATGACTTGATCACCATCTTGCACGCAGCTGCCTCCCCTGCCCATTTCTGCAACTAACCGTCCAAAAAATATAGTAGCCAGCATCTCTTTCAAGTCTTCTTTGAGTTTTGTTTCACAACTCTTCAACAATGATGAATTGGAAAATGGCCCTGCTGCCAAACCCATGATCCTCCATTGCCTTCTTTCTTTGAAGGGATCATTTTTCTCATAAACATTCATACTTCTGAGGAAGTGCCCGTAGCTTCCTAGATCAAATGGAGAATTTATTTGGTTAAAGAGTAAAGAGAGAAATAAGAAATTGAGTGCTTGTGGAAGGCACGAGCCTTGTTGGAGGCCATTTATAGAATGAGAGATTAATTTATCTAATCATTATTAATCAATTATTTTGTTACAGATCTCAAAAAAATTTATTTTGTTACAGGGCTCTTAAGTGGGGATACTGTGGAAGACGCATAAGCTCATCAATTTAGCATTTGGTGATTAATTATATGTAATACTAATAGTTTTTGGTTATGCCACTTTGTCCTCAAAATTTGCTTTAAGAGAGTGCCCCTACTCTTTCTCAAGTGTAGGCCCTTTAGGCCTTTTTCGTATTTTTTTTTTTTGGTACATAGGAGTAGGGTTAGAGCCGACACGACTTGATGTGGTGTTAGGCTCAAGCTCGTTCCATTAGAAAGCTCAATTAGAAAGCTCAAGGTTTAAACTCGGCTTGAACTCGATCGAACTCTAATTTTTTGGACCTGAGCTCGGCTTGAAAAATACTCCGACTACTCAAACTGATCAACTCGGCTGATTTAAATGGTGGAGTTAAATGTGGACTATCTAAGAGAGTGCGTTCATTTGATACTAGTGAAGGGCGCCCGCGTCTTGCCGCGGGGTTTCAGCACCAATTTGATTCAAATTGGAAGACTTCATTGCAAACCTTATATTTACGGTTATATACATTGGTGAGAGGAAGTTTGTGGATTTCTTAATTTCCTTGGCTTTTGCATAATGGAGTAATAGAAAGGGTGATGAAGGACTCATCGTTAAAATTATAATGTTACATGTTACATTATAATGTTATAAAATTTCACGTGTTACATGTTACAGAGCTTGAGATTTGAGATGTGTAGTTTATAGAAATCCTTTGCCTAAAAAATAACAATCTAATGCCCCAAGCATCTTTCAAAGGAAAACATGGCATATGTAACATGTAACATGGAGTAATAGAAAGAGTTCTAACAAAACATGGCATATGTTAAAGTGAATCCAACAACAAACTGGAAAAAGAAAATTTCATAATGCTTCGGTCTTCTCAGGCAACTTGTCAACTGAATCATCACCTTGTCCTGTTCCATTGAAACTTTAATATCCAACACTTGCAATGGTTTGTTTGCTCCAATCCAACAATAAATTATATATCAAGTTTGGACAATACGTGCAATTCTCACCCAAAATATACACTAAACTACAGAACAACCATGAACCATGAAGGAAAGAACAAATTGAAAATAAATACTACTCCTTTTGTTCCTAATTCTACAAAATGTCAGAATCCAACTAATTTAAGCACCTAAAGAAGTATTTTTATTTTATTTTTCCAAAAAGTACAAATTGCAAACAAATTCAACAACCACTTCCTACAAAGAGAATTCATTGAAAGAATTATCAATATACTATTGTATTCTTATAAAAGAATTTTAAGGTGCCTAAATGCATATATGTAGCCATTCAAGTTGAAGAAACCAAATGTAATCCATGGCCATTCCTTAGGGGAACATTAAATGGTTAAAAGAAATGAAAACACTTTAAATCTGAAAAAAAAAATCTATTGATTTAATTTGTACATCTCCTACATATAGATTTCAAAAATCCCTAAAGTATGGGTAAAGAACATAGTGAGGCTAACTCAATGTCAATAGAACCACTATAGCCCATGAACTCCATCCAACAAAGGCAGTGACTGATTTTGATAAGAATTGTTAAGAATAAAGAGAATAGACTTGTAAGAACACATGAGATGAATAAAGTAGTCAAATAGTAAAGTTCAGACGAAACAGGGGGAACCATATCAAAATTAAAAAGAATATAGTCTAAACTCAAAAACCATTACATATATAAGCATAATAAATAAGTATTCAAAACAATCTCTACAGATTAAAATCAGAAATCTAGAGTGACAAGGCATTTCCATATCGTAGCAAAAACCACTAAAGAAAATGGTTCAACTCCAATGTAGCTAGATCTTAACAGACATGATTGCGAATAAGTTACAGAAATATCAAGTAGCACTTAAAATGGCTTATCACCTTGAAAAGACCAAAGATCTTAACACTACCAAAGAGAAAAACATCACTAATCCCATATGCAGGATGCAGAAATCCATCAGTTTATAATTAGAAGAGTGAAGATCTTCCTTACTTGATGGGATGAAGGCAAAGCAAGAGACAATGCTATTTATATTGGCACTGTTGTTTCTGAGGCAGTACTCAGTTGCAAAAGGCCAAGCAAAATCTGCATTATGAACTCATAGTTATTAATTAAATAAGCAAATAGTTACAATGTAAGGCAATTTCTACCATAATTCTTTAATACTAATAAGAAAACTCAAACAAATCTTGATCTTAATTTAGTATCTCTTTACTTGCCTAAAGCAACAGCTAAGTTAAGTCTTCATTTCTGTACTTGTTAAGTTTTCCAAAAGTGCAAAGAATCAAAAAAACCAATAAACTGCAGTTCCTTTAGATATTATAAATAGCCATAGACATAAATCATGAGTGAAGCTACCCCATTTCCACCCAAATTATTCATTCCCAAATCAAAAAAGAAGTTTCGGCCAAAAAACAAAATTAATGTTAGTTCAAAATGAGCAATGTAATGAACACAAACAAAATTAATACCATAAGAATTATACCCCATTTCTACCCAAACAAAATTGTTGGTTCCACCATAATTGTTCAAGACCCATTGATCATCAGCCCGTTGACATGAGTGAAGGCAACGTACCTAATAATGTGATAACTTTCCATGATGATCTAGAACTTAACGCAACAATGTGCCGTGAAATCTATACAGTTCAGAATTTGAATGTGAGCATTTTAAACAAAAACAGAATTTTGATGCCACCTATTATATATTTAGCAAGACATAGATAGAAGAGAATGTACAGGGACCCCTGAAAGTCACAGACTTCAGTAAGAATGCTTTCCTTCCTGGTACAATGAGGCTTGGATTTCTTGATGTAGCTTTCCATGCTTCCAAAAAGGCCTATAAAATTGTCCACAGAAGAATTAATTTCTGAATCAGACATCTCAAGAAATGCATTGCTCAAGTGCTTAGAACTGAAACCATTCTGCAAATATCATTAGCTGTAGCAAAATGCAATCGAAGTTAACTTTCAACATGAATAGTCATAAAGAAAAGGATAAGTTGATGAACAACTTACAGCAGAAACATCGGTTCTTCTATCTCTGAAAGGCTCCATGATTCATCAGATTGAAAATTTTTGTTGTACTACCTAATCCCGGTGTGACAATGCACAAAATTGTAAAAACGGTGAAAATTTCCTGCATCAAACATTATTTCCCAATATTAGCATTTAGCAAAGAAAAGCAAAGAACCCCTTAAACTCAGATTTCTACATAATCCATATTACCATTCTAGCTTGTGGGTTATAGAGTACTGTATTATCAAACTGTTAGTACATCAAAAAACTTGAAGATGTCTTATAACCCATAATTTTCTATCTAAAATTTGCTTGATTTCACTAAACCCACGACCAAAGTCTTCAAATAAAGAACTCCAGAAAAGTATATAAAAGAAACAAATAAATTCCCAAGGCTATAAACTATATATAATGACTACGAAAATGAAAGATAAAAAATTAAACAAAGAAAGGAGAATAAATTCCCACTGAAGAAAAAATTCCACAAAACAAAAGTAACCTGTGTCTGCAATCGAGCCGCTTAGGTTAAAAGCACAACATCACTTTAAGAATGAAAGCCAGAAATTTCCCAATAATTCTTCCTTACCTTTATCTCTGGAGATTGATCGCCCCATGAAAATAAACAGAGAGATTAGACCGGAAGGGAAGATGAAAGAAAAACCCACCGGAAGCAATGTCGCACCGATCGAAAGGGAAAAAATGGCGAGAAAATGAGAGTCAAGAGAAAAGGAAATTTCGACGGTTCATTTATTTATTCATGAGAAATTTGAGAGAGATCTAGGGGAAAGGGACAGGAAACTTGAAAAAGAGAAAGAGGAGAAACGAAGACCAGCAATTCTTTGAAAAAATGAGGGATTAGCACGATGAAATTCCACGATTACAAAGGGATTTCTTTTAAAAAATGAGGGGTTTAGAGATATGAAAGAAAAATGTAAGAGAAAAATTGGAGTCTTGGTCTTCAGGGAAGACATGGAGAAGGAGATGAAAGAGAAAAAAAAAGGGAACATGAAAGGAAACAGAAGACGCAAAAGAAGGAAGTGGGAGAGAAGAAAGAGAAAGGACACACGTTAAAAAAATAAACGGGTGACAAGTCACGTATGCAGCACACCACATGTCTGGAATTTAGCTTTAGGGATTCCCGTTCTTGCATGTCTATGATGTTGTGTTTCGGATAACTTATCGAATAATACTAAACGAGCTCTTAAGTGTAATTTTTCCATGACTAGGTGGTCTGTACGTGCACCAATGGCCGTAGAAATTACCATTGCTCAATCGATTTTTTTTTAAATGAGCTCTAATTAAAAATTCCCATCCATCGATAATTCAGTGGGAATTTTTCCCTACTTTGACTCTATTTTCTTAAATCACACTCTTTACCACTTTATCGATTAATATCTTGTTTGTCATTTCATATTTTAACTCACAAAATTTCGATTATATTCTCAAAATACATAATCTTTATATTGCTGGTTCATTTTTACCTTTATGGTAATTATCCTCACCATTTCAATCACCCTAGAATCAACCTCATAATTTTGGTAAATGGAGCCTCAATCTTGAAGTCAAGATAATTTTTGGAGTAAATTCCAATCCCTAACATCTCTATGTGGGGTTATGAGAGACAAATTAGATTATTGGTCTGACGAGCCCATGTACTGCCACAAAATTAAAAGGAGTTTAATCTTGACCCTTTCTAACTTAGACAGGGGCGGACCCAAGAAATTTTTGAAGGGAACGAAGAAGTATATTGAATTTTTTTTGAATAAATATAGAATACTTTTGTTAAATAAAGTATACAAAACAAAAATAATATAAATATAAATCCAAGATGCAATTGTTGTTGTGATCAACTTATAAATTTGATGCTTTGTAAATCATGCTTGAATGCTTTACTTTGATTTGTTTCTCTTGAAACTTGTAAAAAGAGAAAAAAAAAAATACTTATGGTACGATATGCTTAGAGTTATGACTACTTATAATGCAACAATTTTTTTGGTATCATAATATATATGCAACAATTTAATCCTTCTGCTTTTTGTAAAAGGATAATTTTAATCATATATATGTGGATTCCACCTTATTGTAATAGGAACAAATTAAAGTATTCACTCAAAAACAAATTAAAATATAACTTTCTTTAACCTATCAAATATTGGATTTGGATCTTAATAAATTACTTTTATTTTATCCATTAAAATTTAAATTGGGCCAAAATAAGTTACTTTTATCTAAAAGCTATACAAATACATGGTCCATGTAACTCATATATAGAACTATAAGGAAATTTGGAAGGGGCACGTTTAATTTTAGGGGAGCCACTTTGAGCAAAAATAAAAAATTTAGGGGGGCCATGGTATAATAATCCCACCCCTATTTGGGGTTTGCAAGATTTTAGGGGGGCGATGGCCCCTGCCTGCCCCCCTATAAGTCCGCCCCTGAACTTAGATATAAAGCATATTTTAACCTAGAAAATCACAAGAGACAAAAAAAAAGTATGTCGTTCTAAGAGTTAGAAATCTCCTGTAGTTTGCTAGCACAAAATGACAAGAGAGAAGTTCATTGTTGTTGTTTTGGCGGTCAGTTGAGATCGTGTGGATACCAAAGGATTCTGTAACAAGTGTTTCGACTGATCTCCTGCTTCACTGCGTGATTTCGATTCCTAGGATATATTTTTCTATCACCGATTCTATTATACAGTTTGTTGAAGTGGGATGAATCCCACATTGCTAAGGAAATACAAAAGTCATTGGTTTATATAGGTTTAAGTGCTTTAAAGGTTATCTTTGGATGACTTGTGGACTAGTGGATAATTTAGGCCATTTGGGCTTGGTTTGTCTACTAATGGGCCTAGGTCAATAGACTAATTTTATTGGTCTATGATGAGGGCACTAAACCCTAGAAAAAATTCTAAGTCTTAATTTTTTATTTTCCTTAAAGAAAATTTGGATATACCTATTTGAATAGGTATAAACTACCGAAAACTGTCTTTTATCTGATAGATACCTTTTAATTAGGAGACAATTACCAGAGGTTGTGTTGTTTCACGTTTTATAAATAGGAACGTGATTTTCCCCTGAATATATCATCAATTCTTATACTTCTTCCTTGAATGTTCTTAAGTGGCTTAGTTGTATCCCAAATACAACTTGTTTGATCTCTCAAGCAATATTGTATTTGAGAAAGCGTGGCGCCTCTAAGTCTTGTTTTCTCTCTAATTTCAGAAAATTTCTAACAATTCAAATACAATATTCCTTCCTTTGTTGATTTGAGTTTTCTGAAATCAATCAAAAATGGCTGTCAACGATGCAACCATGAAGATTCTGCCGCAAAATGATGTTGGGAAATTGAACCAGTTTGATGGCACTAATTTTACCAGATGGAAAGACAAAATCACATTTCTCTTATCCGTTGTCAAGGTCTTTTATGTTCTTGATGAGAATCTGCCTGCCTTGCCTGCTGCAACACCAGATGATACTGATGAACAAAGGGCTGAACGACAGAATCGTGAAGATGATATGATGACTTGCCGTGGTCTTATTCTCAATTCACTCACTGATCGTTTGTATGATCTGTACTCTCCTCTGCAAAGTCCTCGTGAGATCTGGACTGCCTTAGGAGACTAAGTACCAAAATGAAAAACGTGGTACAGATAAGTTCTTGGCCCTTAATTATTTTGATTTTAAAATGACTGATGACAAACCTGTCATGGATCAAGTCCATGAATTACAAATTCTGGTTTCCAGGTTAAGGGATTTGGAAGTTGTAATCCCTGATGCACTTCAAATTGTGTTATTTTGTCCAAACTGCCCCCTTCTTGGAAGAATTTCTGTAAGAAGATTCTGTTGAACAATGATGCTATCACTATGCAACAATTTCAGACTCATCTGCAAATTGAGTGTGAGACTCGAATCAGGGATGAGAAAATGTCCAAGGACAAAGATGCTACAGAAAGTTACAAGAACAAATCCCAAGTTCATATGGTTGGGGCAAAGTCTGGAAACAAGTCAGACAAGTCTAAAAGTCTTAAAGTCAATAACAAGGGCTTTAAGAAGAACAGCAAGAGTGACAAAACTTGCTTCCATTGTGGCAAGAAAGGGCATTTCATTAAGGAGTGTCGTTACAAGAAAAAAGAAGACAAGAGATCTGGTTCTTCATCTAAGACCAATGAAGCAAACATAGTGAAAGATGAAGATTATGTTGCTGTTGTCACTAAAGTGAATGCGGTTGTTGATGCAAATTCTGATTTCTTTGTTGATTCTGGTGCAACCATTCACATTTGCAACAACAAGGATCTCTTTAGCACTTATGTTGAAGATGAATCTGAAGTGTTTATGGGAAATCAAGCTGCTGTTCGTGTTGTTGGCAAAGGAAATGTATCTCTGAATTTTACTTCAGGCCAAAAGCTCACTCTAGTGAATGTTTATCATGTTCCTGATGTTAAAAGGAACTTAGTTTCTGCAAGTTTACTTGTTAAGCGTGGGTTTAAGATACTTTTAGAATCTGACAAAGTTGTAATCACCAAGAATGGTGTTTTTATTGGCAAGGGTTATTCCCTTGATGGCTTGTTCAAATTAAGCATTAATGAAATAAATTCAGACTTGATTGGTTCCATTTATAATGTTGAATCTTCTAATCTTTGGCATTCTAGATTAGGCTATTTAAATTATGCTACTCTTAAGTATATGGCTTCACATGATTATTTTACTTGTAAACATGATTATCCTAATAAATGTGAAGTATGTGCACAAGCGAAAATTACAAGAAAGCCTTTTCCAAAGGCAGAACGTGAAACACAAATTCTTGATTTGATATATTCGGATATTTGTGAACTCAATGGAAAGTTAACAAGAGGTGGTAAACGCTACTTTATTACTTTCATTGATGACTGTTCAAGATATGTCCATGTTCATTTGCTTAAAACTAAAGATGAAGCATTTGAAGCCTTTAAAGAATTTAAGGCAAAAGTTGATAATCAAAAGGAACGAAAAATTAAAGTTCTAAGAAGTGATAGAGGAGGAGAATATTTCTCTGATGATTTTGATGAATTCTGTGAAGAGCATGGAATTATTCATCAAAGAACAGCCCCTTTTACTCCCCAACACAATGGTGTGGCGGAAAGAAAAAATCGTACTTTGGTTGATATGGTAAATGCAATGTTATTGAATGCTAATTTACCAGACAATTTGTGGGGAGAAGCTTTATTTACTTCTTGTCACATTGTTAATAGAGTTCCATTAAAGAAAATTTATACTTCACCGTATGAAATTTGGAATGGAAGGAAACCAAACATTAAATATTTTAAAGTGTGGGGGTGTATAGCCTACTACAGGCTTCCGGATTCTCAAAGAGAAAAACTTGGATCAAGAGGTATCAAATCTGTTTTTGTAGGATATGCTCAAAATTCAAAGGCATATAGATTATTAAATTTGGAAACGAATGTGATTGTTGAGTCCATTCATGTTGAATTTTTTGAGAAAACGTTTGTGCATGATAATGTTATACATGGTGGTATTAATCTACCTCATAGTTCTGAAAATCAAAGTAATATTCCTGTTTCTAGTCCTAATCCTTCTAAAAGAAAAGATTTAGGAGAACCATCAGAACCTAGAAGAAGTCAAAGGCCAAGAAAAGAAAAAGATCTTGGTTCAGATTTTATCACTTACTTTGTTGAAGGAAGTAGAGATAGACTTCTAAACACCTTTGAGGTATTAAGTGTTGATGATGATCCTAAGACCTTAAAGGAAGCTTTAGCTTCAAGGGATGCTGCCTTTTGGCAAAGAAGCCGTAAATGATGAAATGGACTCAATTATGGCTAATGGTACTTGGGTTCTTGTTGATTTGCTTCCAGGTTCAAAACCTATTAAGAATAAATGGGTTTTTAGAAGGAAATATAATTCTGATGGATCACTCCAAACCTTCAAAGCAAGATTAGTTGCTAAAGGTTTTACTCAAAAGAAAGGAATTGATTATTTTGATACTTATTCACCAGTGGCTAGAATAACCTCTATTAGAGTGTTATTTGCTTTAGCCTCCATTATAAGTTGCATATACATCAAATGGATGTAAAAACTGCATTTTTAAATGGTGACCTTAAGGAAGAAGTTGACATGGAGCAACCGGAAGGCTTTGTTCTTCTAGGAAATGAAAATAAAGTGTGTAGACTTGTGAAATCTCTTTATGGTCTTAAACAAGCTCCTAAACAATGGCATGAAAAGTTTGATACTGCCATTTTGTCTTTTGGTTTTCGGCATAACACTGCCGATAAATGCATATATTCAAAGTTTACTACTGAATATGGAGTTGTTATTTGTCTCTATGTTGATGACATGCTGATTTTTGGTACTAATATGATTGGTATCAATGAAACTAAGAAATTTCTTACTTCTGTTTTTAAGATGAAAGATCTTAATGAAGTAGATACTATTTGGGCATTAAAGTCATCAAATATGAAAATGGGTATATGTTAAGTCAAACTCATTATATAGAGAAAATTTTAAATATGTTCAATTACTTGAAGATTAGAGAACATACTACTCCATATGATTCAAGTGGTATACTTGTTAAAAGTGATGCAAGACCAATTGAACAATTGAAGTATGCAAGCACTATAGGGAGCTTAATGCATGCTATGCATTGTACAAGACCGGATATAGCATATGCTGTTAGTAAATTGTCAAGGTTTACTCATAACCCTAGTATGGAACATTGGAAAGCAATTGAAAGGGTACTTGGTTACCTAAAACATACCTCAAAATTGAGATTATGTTACTCCAATCATCCTGCAGTACTAGAAGGCTATTCCGATGCAAGTTGGATCACCAAATTAGGTGATAATAACTCAACTTCGGGTTGGTTATTTACATTAGCTGGTGGAGCTATAAGTTGGGCATCAAAGAAACAAACATGCCTTGCTCATTCAACTATGGAAGCAGAATTTATAGCTTTAGCATCCGCGGGCAAAGAGGCTGAATGGATAAGAAACATGTTATTAGAAATTGATTTCTGGCCTCAGCCTATGCCGCCAGTTACTATTCATTGTGATAGTGAGGCGACGATGTCTAGTGCTTTTAGTAATGTCTATAATGGAAAATCTAGACATATAAGCCTAAGACATGATTACATTAGAGAATTGATCTCTAATAGTACTATTACTATCTCCTACATAAAGTCAGCAAAGAATTTATCGGATCTGTTATTTAAGGAATTGCCTAAAGATAAAGTGTGGGAGACTACAAGTAGTATGGGATTAAAATATAACCCTTAGACACCAATGATGGGAACCCAACCTCGCTTGACCAAATCGGTTATAGACTGAGGTTCAATGTGGTAATAACAAGTTATTGGCTTGTCTGTTTCAAAGTGCTAACTATGTCCCATACTGAATAAAGGTTGTTAGTACTAATGTGATAAGAGAGGATGAGTTATTAAACTCTTAATGGAGCTATAAGAGGTTGTTAGGAATAAATCAACAACAAGTAACTCCACCTATATGAATATGAAGTGGTGCCGCTTCAGTAAGAGTATGAAAGGGTTTTACTCTTGTACATATTCATAGAAAATGGATCGCTAGCACAGGGCCAGTCATAGTGCTAGAAGCAATCAAGAAATCTGGTTAGAAGAACTTAAGTATAGTGTGTGTGGTGTTTCCGACCCTAGACGAAAGGAGTCATGGTTCAATCTTCGGACACCATGTACTTCGTTAGCGTCCTGAAATACTTACACTAATTGAAGGTCCAATTCGTAGAATCCTTCTTATATGCACTATGCTTATAAGTGAAGATGATTATTTTGAGTCAACAAACTAGTGGGGGAATGTTATATAGTTTGTTGAAGTGGGATGAATCCCACATTGCTAAGGAAATACAAAGGCCATTGGTTTATATAGGCTTAAGTGCTTTAAAGGTTATCTTTGGATGACTTGTGGACTAGTGGATAATTTAGGCCATTTGGGCTTGGTTTGTCTACTAATGGGTCTAGGTCAATAGACTAATTTTATTGGTCTATGATGAGGGCACTAAACCCTAGAAAAAATTCTAAGTCTTAATTTTTTATTTTCCTTAAAGAAAATTCGGATATACCTATTTGAATAGGTATAAACTACCGAAAAGTGTCTTTTATCTGATAGATACCTTTTAATTAGGAGACAGTTACCAGAGGTTGTGTTGTTTTACGTTTTATAAATAGGAACGTGATTTTCCCTTGAATATATCATCAATTCTTCTACTTCTTCCTTGGATGTTCTTAAGTGGCTTAGTTGTATCCCAAATACAACTTGTTTGATCTCTCAAGCAATATTGTATTTGAAAAAGCGTGGCGCCTCTAAGTCTTGTTTTCTCTCTAATTTCAGAAAATTTCTAACAGATTCTACAGCAAGTTCGACTTTCCTACTATACTTCGTGATTTCGTTTCCTAGGTATCTTTTTCTAGCACCAATTGGCGCTCCTTCATAAGGATCCTGCTTAGGAACCGATTTTATATTTCCGCTGCGTATTTCTTTAGTGTTTCAGTATCCTTTCACTTTAGAATTCAAAAGGGGTCGCTAGGTAAAATTCAGAAAATGCATTGCCATTTTTCAATTATGGAATCAAGTCATGATTCTTGTTATAGAAAAATTAATCAAAATCATATTCTTAACATCACTCCCCCCATTCCAAAATATTTCTCAAATGTCACTTAAAAATTTCAAGAGACCATTAGTTATATAAATAAAAAAATTATACGAAGTGAAAGTACTAAAAAACTAATCAAAAGATTTAACCTTATTAATTTGATTATTTTTTAGCTTGGTTTTTTGGTCATTTCAATATTGGTTTTTTCGTTATTCTCACAAACTTCTAAGGGTATTTTTGTCTTTCTAAGAATTTAAATTATAATATAATATAACACATTTATAAGTGGTTTGGCTAAATGGTCTATTTAACATTATATAATTTTCTCTTCGGTTATCCGAATAAAGGTGATTTAAGTGTCTATTAAAAGATTGTTCCATGATTTATATTCATGAAAGACTCGAAAACTAAATTTAATGTTTCAAGTATCAAAAATGCTTCCGAAAAATTTGTTATTTTGGTTGACAGGAATAGATGGTCTATTTGATATGATATGATGTAACTTTTACTTCAGATGTCTGATTGAGGTGATTCAAATGTCTCTTGAAAGGTTGTTTCTTGATCTACAACTTTCATGAAGGACTCGAAAACTAAATTTAATGTTCAAGGTATAAAAAATGTTTTCAAATAATTAGTTGTTTCGGTTAACGGGAATAGACGGTTACTTAATATCACATAATTTGTGCTTATGGTGGAAATTGGACACACAAAGGGTATTTTTTTACAGACTTCCCAAAATGCCCTCGGTCTTCAACTCGAATAATAAAAAAAATCAAGTTTGAAATAACCGAAATACCCCTATCAATTTGTTTTTAGATTAATGAGGCTAATTCTTTAGACCGGTTTTTTGGTCGGGTTTTTACTTAAATCCAAATCTTTCAAAACACATGACCTAAAACAATTGGTCATCGTCCTCATTTGACAAACCAATAAGTCACCAATAATATATTGAAAACTAATTGAACACTATTGCATATCAAATATAAGAACATGTTCGCGCAGTGAAACGCGTGGACTCTTACCTAGTTTTTACTAATAGTATTACCCTTATTTAAAGATAGAGAAAGAATGACATTCAATTGATGTAAAGTATTAATTGAAGGATACTATAGTTCTTCAAACAATTTTCTCTTTAGATTTTAGCAACTATTAATACTATCTTTATTTTTGGTAACAAACTGTTAATACTTTCTTAATCTATGTAGAATTGGCTAAAGTGACACATAAATAGAAATTCTTTTTTTTTTGGTACAAAACATAAATTGAAATTCATAGTATAGAATTAAAGGAATTACTTGATCTGTGTGTTGGTCCAAGAAAAAAAAGGAACTCAATTTATATACTTAAGAGCAGAAAATGGCACTGACACTAACCTATCCCACCTTTATACCAGAAATAAAGTAAACAAATCAAGAAGATTGGATTGGGTAGATGATGCGCACTCAAGTTAGAAAGACGTTCATCTACCAATGTATATAGTAAAGTTGTATGTATATATGCCGGGAAAGAGTGTGCTCTCCACATGAAAGCACAATATTTACTCTCTCCGTTGCTTTTTAATTGTTTCTTTTAACCGAATTATTTATTTAAGAAAATTATTTAATTTCAGTTAGTTTCTTGAATTCTATTACAATTTCACTCAATCTTCCTATAATGCCCTTAATTAAGCCATTGCTTCTCTCTAATTAAATTCATGTTTGACTTTTTAAATTAACTCATGTTTCACGCAAGGTATTTCTGGAAAGAAAATATGGGGGACAATTAAAAAGGAACAAGGGAAAGGGACAATTAAAAAGGAACAGAGGGAGTAATTATTAGGCCATGATCTTGACCAGCCAAACTAAATGTAACATGTCTTGTCGCTTAATTAGATAATGCTTTCTTTCTTATGGTTTATTGCTCAAAAAGGCCTCTGAACTTACACAAAACAGGCAAATAAGCCCCTGAACCCTATTTGCAGCCAAATAAACCCCTGAACTCTTTAAAAGGCCAAATAAGCCCTTTTTGGATGGTTAAATGCTGAATTAAGGACTAAACGTTTCATGATTTTCTCAAATAAAGATCAAAATACACAATTCCAACAAATTAAAACACATACTTAGCAAATTTTTACAAATTAAAACACATACGTCAGCAAAATTGATGGTGCAATTGACGGAAGGAGCTAATTGTTCTAAATCTTCACTTTAGGGACTCAATTGAACAAACTTTCACTTCATGGACCAAAATGCACATTCGGCTCACTTCAGGGACCATTTGTGTACTTTTACTAAGATTTTCTAGTTTAGAATTACAAAAACGAAAATCTTTTTTGCCTCCGATTTTGGAGGAGAGGAAGAAAAGAGAAGACATGAAGCTATAGGGGTGGGCATGGGTCGGGTCTATCGACCCAACCGACTGCCACCGACCCAACCGACCCGTCGGGTCGGTTTTGATGGACTGGTCGGTAAGTCGGTTAAGAACCGACGGTAAAGGAAGTAATTCGGTCGGTGTTCGGGTCTGATTTTTTGGACCCGAAACCGACCGAAAGTATATATTAATGAATAATAATTATATATATATATATAATAAAACCCTAGATCTATTTTCATTCTTCTTTACAGTCTCTTCCTCTCTTTCCCGTTCCTACTTCCTTCTCTGTTTCTCTATTCTTCCTGATCAATCTGGCCAGCGACGAATCAAGCTTCTTGTTTTCCATTGTCTTTCCACTTCTTTTGTTGATATCACCTCAAATCGATCCTTTCCAATCTCCCGATCCCTAAATCCCTAATTTTGTTTTTCCCAATTTTCAGTTTTAAATCGATCCCTTCCATCAATCTTGCTTCAAAGTTTCTGCTGGGTTTCGGTTGTGTTCAAATTGGAAATCAAGTGATTTCGTTTTGATTAAAATCATCAGCAAAGTTTCTGGTGTGGTGGGTTTCAGTTTGTAGTGGGGTTAAGTTACGCTCAAGATCCAAATTCGAATAGGTTCCATGTCTTGGTCAGAGATCACTCAACCGCAAGAATGAAGCTCAATCAATCAATAGTTATGAAGAGAAAAATTATTTGGGTTTAAATCAGACTCTTCTTAATTTCTGTTAGGTATCATGTTTAACTGTTTAAGGTTGTTGTAGTCTGTGGATGTAGTGTACATGTAGTTGGTTCTAGGTTTTGATTTCTTTTTTTTTTTTAAGCTTTTCCAATTGCTGCCATTCTTCTTCTTTTAGTTTCTATCTGAGTTGTTTGCTGCAATTTTGGGTTTATAATGGTGGTAATCTTCCTCTTGTTTGCAATAAGATTTCAAGTTCTTTAACAATTTCGTTTTCTGCTTTTAATTCTTTTTCTTTTAGTTTCTATCTGAGTTGTTTGCTGCAATTTTGGGTTTATAATGGTGGTAATCTTCCTATTGTTTGCAATAAGATTTCAAGTTCTTTAACAATTTCGTTTTCTGCAATTTCGTTTTCTACTTTTACAATCTCCAGGAAATAGCTTATAGATCTCTTATAGATGAGATAAATTGGTATGATGTTAAAGAAAATTGTTCTTTGTTTTTACAATTTCCAGGAAATATGTGATAAATTGGGGTTGATGTTGAAGAAACCGAAAGACCCATAAAAACCGACCAACCGACCGCAAACGACGTCGGTCGGTGACTAGCGGTTTTGAGGAGTTGTCGGTCGGTGATCGGTGGTAGTTTTGAAGTCAGTCGGTGGTAGTTCTCTGGAAAATTTTGCCACCGACCCAACCGAAACCGACCGACGCCCATCCCTATGAAGCTATCCTCTGTTCGTTTTGGCGGGAAGCTATTCTCTCTAGAAAACATGGAATATTTAAAAGGTTAAAATTGTCAAAAAGGTAAAAAATCAATTCCATAAATCATTTAATTGCAAATTGGAAGGGAGAGTCCGAATTGCAATTCAGGGGGGTGCCCGTAATTGAATATTACAAAATGTGAATCAAACCTTTAAAAATGAAAAAAACGTTGAATTTGGGTGTAACCGAATTGCAATTCACCCGAACCAAACACACCGTAAAAGGTTAGATATATGAAACTTAAAAAAAAAAAAATAAATAAAATAAAAATAAAAAATAAAACACTGAAATGGTAGCTAGTTGTTTCCTTATTTCTCCTACTACTCATATTAACTCTGCAATATTTCTTGCATGATTGCTACGTGTATAACCTAAAGGATTAGGCCCTAATTAAGGAGACGACAAAATTATTGCAAAGCGTGGCTTATTTTTTCTCATCACTTTTCTTATCCATAATTTTGCACAAAGAATTTGGAAGTTGGATTTCCTTAATCATTACTGTTGCAGTGGAAATCGGAATCTTGGAATCCTTAATTATAAAATAGCCCAACTTGTTAAGAAAAAAAATTAAGAAAGAGAAAATATTAGAATGAATAAAAAATAAAAAATAAAACTCGTTTAGATATTATTTTTGGTTGAGCTCCATCAAGCTTTGTAACAGCAACATTACGGTATGGGTATAACGTACAATAATCAAATTGAAAAATTGATGATCATGAAGAGTTCCAGTTCACTTCCCTGAAAAAAACAAAAGAAGATTTGATGTGTTGAGTACTAATTCGTTATTAGTATCAATTAATAGTGGGGGAGTTACATATGATTTTCTTTAAAAATATGATGATGAATAATTATCAATAACTTTTTATATGATTTTCATTTAATTGTTATTTCATTAAATTTCAAATGAGTGTCACCCTGATTATTTCCCACTTCTGAAACTTCTATTAAGTATTATATGGAGTTACATATTGAAGCATACACAAAATTTTCTTTTGATAATCATTTACAGTTACAGAATTGCAGTATTACTTTTGTGATTAAACCAACCTCATTTACAAAAAAAAAAAAAAAAAAAAAAAAAGTAGATTACTTAAATTTTGTAAAATTAAATAACAATGGGGCACTTATATATGTTAGAGATTGTTATAGATTCAATTTCTTCTTCATATTTTAACCAAAAAAAGTTTCTTCTTCATATATATCCAACTTGTTTTAGCCGAAGAATAGAGATCAAAATTTGAATGGAAAGAAAAAAGAGTAGAAATCAATGAAATTGATAGTACATGCATGGCAGAATCTACGGATTGTGTTGAAAAACCCAATGAGAAAAGATCTAAAAAAAGCCATCATTATCATTAATCTCTCTTATCAATGAATAAAGTAATTAAACTTTTTCTCTCTGATCTCAAAAATGATAATTAGAAACCTAGTGAATCTCACAAGAGCAGGAAGTAATAAATGAGGCATTGATTGATTCAATGCATGGCCAGTTTCTTTATCCATTACGGCGCACGTCCTTTCCCAAAACAATCACTCCATTCACTTACTCTTCAATTTCCACTATATATACAACTTACACCCCTTCATTTTTCCTCTAAAATGTTAAAACTCCCCAATATATCCCTTTCTTTATTTCCTTCTTCTTTTTCTTCTTATCATCAAAAAAACATTCTGAAATTTTTATCTCTCGAAACAGATGGGAAGTGATCATAACGGCCCTTTCAATGGAAGTTGCTCCAATTTTGAATATCATGATGTGGCCAAAGACGAAGAACTATTTTCTCCTTTTTCCAACCAACTCCCTCTTTTCGATTCAAGGTATATAGTGCTGCCATGCCCACGCATATATACTAGATTTCGTCTTGTATTGATTTTTTTCATATAAATTTGTGCTTTTTAATTTTTATTTTAATTTTTTGTAGTGGAAGTGAGTATTATAATGAGGATGATTGGCAAAATGATCCTTTGGGTTGTGTCTTTAAGGATCCACTGTATGCTTCTTTGGACATTGAACGAATTTCAACTCCATCTCATCATCAAGGTGATTCTATATATTCATATACTAGCAAAACGATTATATTATATATATATATATATATTTAGTAACTAAGAAGATAAATATTTTCATGTTCTCTTGGTAAATTGTCCAGAGAACAATAAATTACCTGGATATAACTATGAATATGGCAATGGCGGAAGTTGGAATGAATTGGAGGCCCTGTTTCAGCCCAAGAAACAAATGACGTCTAATTTGCAAGGTAAAAACATTGAGGGAATTAAAGGAAACGAAGTAGGAATAATCAAGGAAGAGAAGGATATCATTTTAAGCAGCAGGGAAAATCAGAAATGCAACGGTACCAAAATGCTGTCAAGAAAAGTTATTTCACAGTATTTTTACATGCCAATAACTCAAGCCGCCAAGGAACTCAACGTCGGCTTAACACTGTTGAAGAAAAGGTGTAGAGAAGTTGGAATCCGTCGCTGGCCTCGCCGCAAGCTTATGAGCCTCCAAACCCTTATTAACAACGTTCAGGTTTAATTAGTAGTATTACTCTTTCTTAATTTATATTTATAAATTTTGGTATTATGGGATTAATTAATGTTTGGGGATTTCTGTGATATTATTTTATTGCAGGAGTTGCAGAAGGAGGAAGGGGAGGAAAGTGAAATAAAATTGAAGGAAGCATTGATTGTTTTGGAGAAGGAGAAGAAAATGTTGGAAGAAATGCCAGATATGCAATTGGAAGACAATACAAAAAGACTTAGACAAGCATGTTTCAAGGCGAATTACAAGAAGAGAAAGCTGATGACAATGATGGAGGAGTCAAATAGTCGTGAAAGATTGGGTTTAGGTAAACCTTATGGCATGGAAAATGAAGAAGAAGAAGAGATCAAATACCTTTTGTCGACTGACTCTAATTCGTCTACCAACTTCATTATATGATATATCTAAGTACTAATTAAGAATGACACATCTTTTTTAGAATGTGCAATGTGTTTGTATATATATGAATGTCATCCATGGTGTTGATGGTGATGGAGGAGAAAGTTTGAAATTAACTTCATGTTAATTAACTTTTTTTTTTTCATATGTAAGGTTGAAAAAGAAGAAGATTAGAAGTTGGAGTCCAGATTTCTCTGTTTATTTGAGCAAATTTCTATATATATGTTCAAGAAATATTTAGGAGAAAACCCATATTTCTAAGAAGTTGAAAGAGTTTTTGTTCAAGGTATACTTCAATCGAAAATTATATAATTAAGTCCTCATCTCTTAATTAGCTTTGGTTTCTTCTTTACACCCAAGCCAAAGAATTAAGAAAATATGTAGCAAAAAAGATCAAGAAAATATCATTCCCATTGAAATTTTAGTAAGTATATTTCAATAACTGGTACATGTTGTAATTAATTTTTTTTCTTTCTTTTCTAATTTGGTAAAATTTTCATTTTACATGTTTGTAAGATAGAGGTGGAGATTTTGGGATTTATCTCATCTTTTTAATGAAAAAAGTCATTGCAATTGCATTATCATTTTAGAGCATCAAGATTATAGAAAAGAAGCAAAAAGAGTTTGTAAATATGTTTTCCAAAACCCAAAATAAGCTTTAATATTATAGCATCTCCGAGGAACAATTGACATTTATATATATAGCCGTCACATATCTCCAATTTTAAAAATTCTCAACATTTCCTCCACTTTTGAAGAGCTTAAACCAGGAAAACAGAGAAGGGAGAAGAAGAGCTGCCTTGAAAATGTTACAGACTTCTCCACTTTTCAACAAAAAATACCTTTTCTCTCTCAAGCTCCCCATCTCTTATTTCACAACAGCAACCATCCCAATTCATAAACTTTCAACCCCTGAAACCTTCCTTGAAACATTTCCAAACAACAATAATCAACGACCAGAACTCAAAACCCGACAACAACACAACCTCGTCTCCCTCATAAAATCAACTACACGGATAACCCATTTGCTCCAAATCCACGCTCACCTAATCCGTACATCCCTTCTTCAAAACCCCAGTTTTTCCCTCCATTTTTTGTCCCGCCTCTGTTCCTCTCCATTCGGTGATCTCCGTTATTCCCGCCATTTTTTCTCTCAAATAGAAAACCCATCTGCCTCTCACTACAACACTCTCATAAGAGCTTACTCTTCCGGCAAATCACCTAAAGAATCCTTTTTTCTCTACAAGGAAATGAGACAAGAAGGCCTAAAGCCTGACGCCATATCATGTTCCTTTGTCATTAAATCTTGCATTAAGTTTCATTCGCTTTTTAGTGGTTTACAGGTTCATGGAAGGATTTTGAGAGATGGGTTTCAATCAGATTCTCTTTTACTTACTACTTTGATGGATTTTTATTCAAGTTGCAGGTGCGGTGAGGAGGCTTGTAAAGTGTTTGATGAAATGGCACAAAAAGACACTGTTGCATGGAATGTATTGATTTCTTGTTATTTTTATAATAAGAGGACTAGGGATGTGCTAATGTTATTTGATACCATGAAAAATGAGGGTGTATGTGAACCTGATCATGTTACTTGTCTTCTGGCGGTGCAAGCTTGTGCTAATTTAGGGGCTTTAGAGTTTGGGGAAAAGGTTCATAGCTATATTGAGGAACGTGGTTATGGGGGTGCAGTTAATCTGTCTAATTCCCTTATAGCAATGTATTCTCGGTGCGGATGTTTGGATAAGGCTTTTGATGTTTTTAAGGGGATCCGGGAGAAGAATGTTGTTTCATGGAGTTCTATGATATCAGGTTTGGCAATGAATGGATATGGGCGGGATGCTATTCTAGCCTTTGAAGAGATGCAGAGAGTGGGGATTACCCCGGATGAGCAAACATTTACTGGAATTCTTTCTGCTTGTAGTCATTGTGGTTTAGTAAATGAAGGGATGGAGTTTCTTGATCGAATGAGCAAAGAGTTCGGAATAGTGCCTAATATTCATCACTATGGGTGTGTGGTCGACCTTTTAGGTCGTGCTGGTTTACTAGATCAAGCATACAGGGTTATAATGTCAATGGCGGTTAAGCCCGATGCAACGATATGGAGAACCTTGCTTGGGGCTTGCAGAATTCATGGCCATGTTACCCTTGGAGAAAATGTAATTGAGCATTTGATTGAACTGAAGGCACAAAATGCAGGAGATTATGTTTTGCTGTTAAATATTTATTCATCAGCTGGTAAGTGGGAGAAGGTTACAGAATTGAGGAAGTTTATGAAGGAGAAAGGCATCCAAACAACACCTGGTTGTAGTACACTTGAGTTGAAAGGTGTGATGCATGAGTTTATTGTGGATGACACTTCACATCCACGAAAACGGGAGATCTATGATAAGCTAGATGAGATTAATAAGCAGTTGAAGATTGCTGGCTATGTTGCTGAAATAACATCTGAATTACACGATTTAGGCACAGAAGAAAAGGTGCATGCACTCTCTTATCACAGTGAGAAGCTGGCTCTTGCTTTCGGGGTTCTCGCAACTCCGCCTGGCACAACAATAAGAGTGACCAAGAATCTTCGTATTTGCATTGATTGTCACAATTTTGCAAAGTTTCTTTCTGGGGTCTACAACAGGGAGGTAATAATCCGAGATCGTACCAGATTTCATCATTTCAGAGATGGACGCTGCTCTTGCAATGACTACTGGTAGGAAAATTTTCAAGGTTGGACCAAAAATACGAAATTCATACTATAAAATGGGGAAGCATGCTGGATTCTTTTTGCAGAGTGCCAGAGCTGACCTGAGTAAGTAGCCTTCATATAATGTCTAAATCATTGTAGTTCCTACTCTAGTTGACTATAGATCAGGTACATCCTTTGCTAATTTCTTAAGCACCATGATTTCCGATTTGATTCTGTTGTCTATATGGTCTGTTGATCAACATTGCAGATACTAAAAAGGACTTTCCTTCCTTGGATCTAGTTATATTTTGTATTCACTAGCAAAGTCATTACTAACCCTAAATCTGTTCACAAACTCAAAATTGATGGCCTCAGCAACAGAGCGTTTAAATAAAAGATTGACTGTAGAAAAGGTGGCAATGCCTTCCTCTTCTGAATTAAGTAAAATAGTTAGCTCTATAACTTAGTTATGAAATTCTAGTGAAGATTTTTATCTAATTTCAAAATAAATGCTAGATGCCTTATATTTTGTCATATGATTGAAAGAGAGAAGATGAAATGAGATGGAGTATTATGAAAAATACTTTATGTTTCATCTGATTTAGTACCATATTTTGTTTGTTTGTTCAAACCCTGAAACAGTGCTCTTTGAAGTTTCAGAGGACTCGCGGAGATCTCTTTGGTTGATTACACAGTAACAATGTGCAAGAAGAATTTTAGCCGAGGAGAGAGGAACCATGAAGAACTCTTCGCAAAAACTGAAGACTGAAGCAGTGGGGAAACAACTAAACTCTGTCTTTAACGGAAGATAGACAGATAAGTTGAACACCATGATAACCACAATTATTTCTTGATTGTTGGTTTGATAATAACTAAAGCAGTTTCTTCCGCTGTGATATATGTAAAAACAGATTTTGCTGATTAATATTTCTAGGATAGCTAGCATCTTACTGTAAATTGTTTGATCTCTTTCCAGTGAATGGAAATCCTGGTTTTTGCTGTTTTTCATTTTAATTACCAAGTAACATGGATAGGAAAGACGACTTGAAGCAATGTTCAGCCTCAGCCTTTTAAAATTATTGTAATGGTGGATGGTACTTCTGCAATGAGAGGTTGTAGAAATAAAGCATTAAAAGACTCATATTCATATGCTTCACCTGTGGTACACATGGAATCATGGAATCGGATATACTCCAAGGGTAAGCAAAATTTCTGATCAAATAGTTAATCATGAGATGGCAGTCAGAATCTAAAGTTGTCACTCTTGTTATTATGGTATTTATATATTTATAATGCTTCAACATGAAAGATGGATGAGAACTGAAAACAACAATCCGAGAATTATATATTACATTATTTCCATCAAAGAAACAAAAGCTGTTGAATTTGGCACCCATTTGACATAGTAACAAAGTAATGTAGTGCACCAGCCATCTTATTCCAAAACTGTCAAAGTACTTCTGACTCCGATTGAGAAATCACTACATTCTTCTCATCTACAACAACGAAATACCCTTTAATATTTCCATATTCTGTGTCCTGTGATCAACATTGGAAAAAGAAGCTAAAAAACATCCATTCTACAAAACTGAAAGTACCGATGCAGGGATAAATCCACAACAAAATTACTAACTCTCTTAAGCATAGTTTTTAATGAGGTTAGAGCTTCAAATACTTTAATTTTAAGCAGTAACCGGTTGCTTCTGCACAAATGCAATTCCCTTCTCGATGCTGGCCTTCAATTCTGGCTTAAGAGCTTCCAAAGCCTTCTGTTCATACTCAGTTAACCCTTCAAGGTCAGATGGAATCAGAGCTTCAATCCCTTTCCTTCCAAGCTTGATCCTAGATGCAAAGAAGGGAAGGTCAGTCAGATCTGATTGTACAAAGGAGCACTCGTAGACGTCCCCATCTCCATCCAGAGCACGAAGAGATGATTCGACAAATCTTGCTGCTGCATAAGCCATGGACAGGGTTGCAGACCCAGCACCTGCCTTTGCCTCCACAACCTCTGTTCCAGCATTTTGAATTCTGACTGTTAATTGCTCCACTTCTTCATCAGTAAAGCTAACAGAAGGTCTTGTCTTTGACAGCAGGGGTAAAATGGTGATACCAGCATGCCCCCCTACGACAGGAACATCAACATCGATGAGCTTAAGGTTTTTCTTCTCAGCAACAAATGTGTTAGCTCTCACAACATCCAAAGTGGTAACACCAAAAAGCTTCTTTGGATCATAAACACCCTTTTGTTTCAGAACTTCTGCAGCAATTGGCACTGTGGAGTTAACTGGATTGCTAATAATATGGATGAAGGCATCAGGACAGTTATCAGCAACAGCCTCAACTAAGGTCTTCACAATGTTGGCATTGATGTTGAAGAGGTCATCACGAGTCATACCAGGCTTTCGTGGAACTCCAGCAGGAATAACCACTACATTCACACCTTTTAAACAATTTCCTAATTCAGAAGCACCAGTGAAATCCAGAACCTGAGAAGGGGTATTGCAGTGACTAAGATCAGCAGCAACTCCCTTGACATTTGCTATATCATAGAGGTGCAGGTCTGAAACTAGTGGGGACATCTTGACTAGAAGTGCTAACGGCTGACCTATTCCTCCAGCAGCTCCAAGTATTGCCACTTTGTAAGATGCTTGAATCTGTAGGCCATACTGAGACCTCTGGGTTGCTTTCTGTGCCTTTGTAACAAAAGAGCCTCTAAGAGCAGCGCTGCTTTCCTTGCCCAGGAAGGACGACTCGGTTTCACAGTTCAGAGATGTTGTAGCCTTGAGGCCACTGAAACTAGCAACTGAATTCTGAGAGGTGAACCTTGCAGCAGAGGGTTTTGCTTGTGGAAATGAGCTCCCCTTGCTTCTAAAGGAGACAGTTGATCCAATCGAGAAGGTAGTGGCTGATGTTGCCGCCATCTCGGACTCTATAAAACAGCAAAAAGTGTCAGGGCCTAGCCTAATGATATTAAAACCAGATATCAAAAAATATAATCAACAAGCTGGATAACTCATCCAAAATGCAACTTCTCATTTTCAAAAGTAAAATCAATTAAGAGATGCTTGCATTCAAAAATATAAAACTCAAGATTAAGCATCTAGTTGTATCTCCATAAATCAAGAATGAGAATTTAAGAGATAAATAATAGTGAACCTATTACAGCTATTTTGCCTTAAAACAAATGGGTGAAAACAATAGTAGGGGCAATCCATGCAACCAAAGTATCAACTAGATTTCACTTTTATATCAAAGCAAAATGAGCCATCCTCGTTCTATAGAAAATCCATCTGCCAATTGAGGAAATTAGCTTCCAGAAACTATGTAGAAACACCCCTGCAGCCCCATTGCATTTCCAGCATAAGAGCATACGTTTCTAGTTAACGACAAAATCTATTCAAATCGACAAATCGGGTCTTTTTACTATATAATTTTAGATGACATTTCCCATTAATTTGGCTTGTCTTATATCTGCTAACCATATTTCTAAATTAACAACCCTTGAAATAAAACAATAATTAGAGTGGGATGAAATATCTGTCATTCATAATCCATCAGTCTTAGATATCAAATCCAAGATTTCCAATATTAAGTCCCTTTGACAAATCATTGAAAATGATACCAACTTTATTTTCAGTTTGTCTTGGCTCCCATAACATCTACACAGTCAACAGAAGAAGAAAAAAAAACACTTTTCTCAACAACATATTATGCTACTTAAAAGATGCCCTCAAGGCATACATTTCTATCAAAAAGGAAAGACCAATCCAGTAAACAAACCGAAGGCAGCAGATCTATCAAGATTGCAACCTTATAAAGAAAATGATTAACTTAAACAGGAAAAACCAATACAATAACAATCAGAAACAAGCAAAGAAACCAAACCCAGATCATATTTTAGATAAATAAGCAAAACCCAAATTATGTTTTGGACAAAAAAACAAAATTTATAGCTTAGAATCTAAGAATTATAACTCCAAATGAAGAACAGAAAGGATAAAACTAACCTTTGAGATCTGAATAGAGGGAGAGGTAGCTTAAAGGAAGAGGTAATATATAAGAAAAATGGCGATTCTCTCAGCTTTTGGGTATTTATAGGAAACTCCGGAAATGAGCTTTGAACAAATCACCCAAAAGTTTTTCACTCTTTCACTCACCTACTCTTTTGCTGCGCTGTTTTCTGTTTTCCTTTTTATCTTTTATTATATACTTATTATATATAATTTTATTTTATTTTTAGTTTTATTTTTATTTTTACTTTTACTTTCTGTGTACCGAATACACCGCCGCTCTCTGGAAAGAATCTACCAAAAAGCGTGCGTTGCTTTTGTTCTTTTTTTTTTTAAAGAAGAAGGAAGAAATCATGGCCGATGATTTCTACGGCTAAGATTGTAAGCTTGCGTCTTTGCGGGGCCTTTTTGTCCTTTTCAGACCCTTTTTAATTGCTTTCTCTTCTTGTCAATTCTCAAGGATTTTTTTAGGCTAATTTCTAAAATTGGTCCCTAACATTTGCGAAAAATGCTTAAATATGGGCCTAAACTTCTAATTTAGTTAATTAAGTTCCTAATGTTGCAAAATCTGCTCAAATCAACAGCCTAATAAATATAGCTGACAATTGGACGGGTTGGGTCACTTCGGATTCGGGTATTTTCAGGCTCGATTTCGGTTGATATTCAGAGTCCGATCTGGATTGAACGCATCCCGTTTCAAGTGCAAATTCTTTTTAAAGATTTTTTAAACAAACATAATTGTTTTATCTTTTATTTTATAAGTTTATTGATAATAATATAATATTATAATATAACATAATTATCAATATATAAAAATTGAATAATTGTTAAAAATTACTAACAAAATTATTGATAACAAAAGAACTGTCTCATCCTCAGAGATATTCAAAGAGTCACGAAAACTCAATCACTCACTGAAAGTGAAAATTCTTCTTCGGAAAGACTACGTCACCGACCATTATTAAGTGAGGTGTGCAACATTTAAATTAACTAAATTAAATATAAAATACATATACTTTAACACTAATTTAAATTAATTAATGATAATTGATCCTGAATTATCGCAAATTAAAACAAATTAAGCATTAAATTAAACAAATCATTAAAATGCAAGTCTTGATTAAACAAATTAAAAGCTGATAGATCCTTAATTGAACCATTAAAAAACTTTGGGGATTAAACTGAACTAAATGAACCACTATGCACAATCACGTACCTCATCAGCAAACTTCATAAAAAATAAGGGCCTAGATGGTATTTAAATTTTCATATATTTAATTAATTATACTTTAATTAGTTATACTATATGATACATTTTAGTCTTTTGTAGAGCTGACAAAAGCTGACCCGACTGTGGGTACCCAATCCGACCGCCCGAAACCAAATCCAACCCGACCCGATTTGACCAAAAAAGTCAACAAACCCAACATGCCTAACCCGAAACCGAAACTGACCCAACCCAAAAACAACCCGAATTTTTGGGTACCCGAATCCAAACGACCCGAACTCGAAACGACCCAAACCCAAAAATGACCCGAACCCGATCAACCCGACAGATTAACCCGAAATGACCTGAATTAAAATTAATTATATTTAAATTGTAACAACTAAAACTTGTAAAATAATTAGCAAACATTATATATTTGATAGTTTTAATCCAATTTTAGTATTTTACCACATCAAATCTCAATCTCATGATATTTATTGCTAATTTTTTTAGTCTTTGATTGAAAGTTGAAACTATACCATTAATATTGATTATTACAAATAATAGAAATTATTTTATATTTTCTAATTATTTAAATATTTATACTTTAATATAATATAGTTCATACAAAAAATCAATGCCAATGAATATTTCAGTAATACAATATATTTATAAGTTATATAAGTTTGAAGAGGTAAATAAAATGGATTATAAGTTATAATATAAATAAAATGAATTAAATTATATTGTGATATTGTGCAGAGTAGTTCTCAGTGTGTAATGCCATTCAATCCCCGAATTCTCACATTTGTTCAAATTAGGGTCTGATAGATTTTAATTTGTTTGATTTAAAAGATTGCATTTTCATAATTTGTTTAATTTAATGTTTAATTAGTTTTAATTTGAAATAATTTACAATTAATTTTTATTAATTAGTTTAAATTAGTGTTAAAACATATGCATTACATATTTAATTTATGTTAATTTAAAATTTAAATGTTGCGGTTAATTTAGTTTAAATATTTAATTTATATATTAGTCAAGGATCATTGGATCAAGTTATTGTTCAATTTTGATTCTTATATAATATATGTATACTATATATATTTGCTTTTTTTTTTTTGAAAAATAATAAAAATTATTTATTATAAGGTAAAAGATTACAACCAAATAATCAAGTTTGATATTCTAGAGACACCAAACTTGGCCAAGGAATCAACAAAAAAGTTTGTCTCCCTAAAGACACGAACAAAAGAGACATTGCCTAAAATAAAAATTAGATTTGAAAGTCTATTATATTATATATATAGTATATAGTATAAATCAGAGGCATGACCTAAATATATAAATACTATATTTATTTGTACTGATTAATTAAGATTTGAATCTCTGAGATTGAAATTATCAGTTATATTAATGAAATTTCTTATAACTATTTTATCAAAAATGTTATAACTACAAATGGAAAAGAATTTTTATTAATCCCAAATTATAAGAATAGAAATAAAAATTTATTTAAATTTTAAAAAACACAAACTTGAATGACTCGAATCAAATTTGAAACCCAAAATAACCCAACTATTCAACCCGAAAAAAATGAATTGTAACGACCCGAACCAAAAAAGACCAAAACCCGAAAACCCGAGGTTCAAACCCGAAATTATCCGAACCGTATGACCCGAAACCGAAAACGACCCAACCCAGACCCGAACCCAAATTACCCGACATTTGAACGACCCAACCCGAGGTTCAAACCCAAAATTATCCGAACCGTATGACCCGAAACCGAAAACGACCCAACCCAGAATTGACCCGAACCCAAATTACCCGACATTTGAACGACCCAACCCGACCCGAAACCGAAAATTACCCAAACTCGTATGACCCGAAAATTTCTTAACCCGAAACTGATACAACCCAAAAAACTGAATCCAAATCCAACCCAACCCGCCCATCTGCCAGTTCTAGTCTTTTGCTTTAAGTTATATTAAAATATTCCATAGTTTTAGTATTTTTTTATTGATTAATGAATTGTGATCATTATTATATAGATTTATTATTATATTCATATATAAAATAATTGATTTAATATTAAAAGAAAATATGATTTTTTTTAAACAATAAAATCTTTTATTTTATAAATTATTATTTAATTCAAATTATTTCGGGTTCGAGTTGGGTTTGGACTCAGGTCGTCTCGGGTTCGGGTAATTTCGGGTTCGAGTTCGGGACGTTGACTTTTTATTGTCAACTCGGGTTTGGTCGAGTTCAGACTCGATGGGTTTCAGGTTCATTTTATCAGCTCTACTAATAAACAAAAAAACATTAGGGATTTAAATTGACTTTAAGGACTAATTTGAGTCGATTTTGTAATGTTAGGAACTTAATTAACCAAATTAAAATGTTAGACCCTTACTTGAGCATTTTTACAAACGTTAGCGACCAATTTGAACATTTAGCCTTTATTATTATAATCATAACAAGGAGGATTTGCCCGCACTCTGAAATTTTGTGGTCTCGATTGTCGGTCTATTTAAAATTGTATAATTTTAGGTCCACTTGTCCGATTGAGGTTGTTCAAGTGTCGGTTAAAAGGTTATAGTGTGATCTGCGATTTTCATTAAGAGCCTGAAAGTTTAATTTGATTAACGAGTTTCATGGAAGGTTCAAGAGGGAATTTTTATGTTTCGTCTCCATAAACAAATCATTTTTTTGTTGGATTATTTATTTATCAAATATTCTCATACTTTTATGCTTTACGCTATTTAATTCTTTACAATTATGGGTTGGATGATTTAACGTGTTGACTTTTATTTTATATTTTTTCTCCTATTTGTGCGATTAATGTGTTCAAGTGTCTATTAAAAGGTAATGTCATGATCTACAACTTTCATGAAGAACTCAGAAGTCAATTTTAATGTTTTTATTCTAAAAAATGCTTCTGAAATCTTTTGGTTTCGATTGTCAGTCTATTTAATATTATATAATTTTCGGTCCACTTATCCGATCCATATATCTGATTAAAGTTATTCAAGTATTAGTTAAAAGGTTATCACGTGATTTACGATTTTCGTGAATGACTCGAAAGATGAATTTGATTGATGAGTTTATGAAGGGTTCGTGAGGAAATTTTTATGTTTCGTCTCTATCAACAAAATTTCTCTTATTCAGATTATTTATCAATTGACCCTCATATTGTTTGTTTCAATTCCAACCAACAAACACTTTTGTTTTGAGTTATTTATCAAATGACCCTCATATTTTTCTACTTTATATCATTTAGTCCTTTAGTCCTTTAATGTTATTAATGTTATTTCTTTTTAGTTGTTGATTATAGTTAAGCATTGATTAGTAATACTAGGAGGTCATTTGATTAATGTTAGGGATGAATTAATTGTTGGAATGATTATTTTATTAGTGATTGTTGGTGTTTATACCTCAATTTACAATTGAGGGTAAATTGGTCTTCACATAAATCATATTAAGATGTGTGGTCAAGATTTAATTAGAAATCCTGATGAAACTTGGTTTCTGCACCACCCTAGTTCTGATAGAATTAGGAAAATCTTATAATTAATTAATTAGGGCTGAAATTATTGATTAATTAATTAATAATAATTATTTTTCAGAATAATTATTATTAAATTTCCCTTGAGTGCCGCCCCTGACTAAGGAAGTGATGTGATAGGACCTAAAGAGGTAGTTTCCTTTAATGCTGCTGTCATCTAGGAAGGAAAGCAGTAAAAAGGGAAGTTGTATGCCATCATCCCATAAGACGTTCCCATCTTATGGACTCATATAACAAGCCGAAGTCATCTCCCATGATGAGGAGCCCTGCTCTCAGGAAGCTGCCTCCTTATTCCCTTCAACTAAGGAGTCAGCGAGTCAATGTTTGTCAGCAAGCAGTTTACCATGCTTATGCAAGGGAGACGTGGGATTTTATTTCTCACATCCCTCATACATGATCACTCTAACATAGAGATGAGGCCGCCCAGCTAGTTGCTCCCTCATGGGAGGCAAATTTGCATTTTGTTCAATTAAGGACAAAACAACAAAATTGGAGAAATTGGTCTAGCTAAGGAGTGCGGCTCCAATAAGGAAGTTTACAATGATGATCCTTGAGTCATGTAGATCATCTTGGTAAAATTTCATCTCAATCGGACTTAAGATGAAAAACTTATTCACGGTTTTCAATTAAGGACAGTTTGGGGTATGAAACCAAGTTCACCATGGAGGAGAACTCAATTTTGACCAAGATTTTTCCCATTGTCTTAGGATGATATTTGATCCCTATTGGTGAAATTTGGGCTTAATCTGATCTCATTTGCAACTTTTACACTCTTTTCAGTTAAGGACAAGTGGCTTTATTACCCCGGTTTTAGCAATTTTCTTAATTAAAGAGTATTTTCATGATTTGATGAGCTAAATATGACTAAGTATAGTCAATTTCGTGGCTTTGATGATAAAATTCCAAGTCCTGATGTTCGAAGGCCACTTCTTAGTCAAATCAATTGATTTCAACTCGAAGGAAGCAACGAAGGCTTGCTGAATTACTATAACAAGAGGGAGAAATTGTCCATCGTCCATCAAGAGGGAAGATTGTCGTCCTCCATCAAGAGGGATGACGTCTTGGAGTGCTCTCCTCCCCTCTCTCAGCCGTTGGAAGTTATCAGAAGAAGAAGGAAGCTTCACCTCACCTTCGTGGAAGTTGTCATCTCCTAAGGATGAGGAATTCGCCTTCCTGAGGCCACTTCTTAGGCAAATCAGTTGATTTCAGCTCGAAGGAAGCAACGAAGGCTTGCTGAATTGCTATAAGAAGAGGGAGAAATTGTCCATCGTCTATCAAGAGGGAAGATTGTCTTCCTCCATCAAGACGAATGACGTCTTGGAGTGCTCTCTTCCCCCCTCTCAGCCGTTGGAAGTTATTAGAAGAAGAAGGAAGGTTCACCTCACCTTCCTGGAAGTTGTCATCTCCTAAGGAGGAGGAATTTGCCTTTCTGAGCAAGTCAAGCCCATCAGATTTAAGGCCCATACCGCTCCCTATATAAAGGAATCAATCCAGAGCTTCAAACACGCTTCCACAGCTACACAAACCAGCCTGCAACTACAAACTTGCTCCGCGCAAAAAACCAAGCTCCGTGCTTATTTTCTCTCAAAAGCTCCACACTTTTTCTCTTGTTCATCACGATTTCTTACTCGTTCTTCAATATTTCCTTGTTTCAATCTTGTCTCCGGACGTAAAAACACTGTACATGTGTCTCTCTTTCAGCAATAACGGTCCGTTGTTATTTCTCTTTCAATCTCAATCAAGAACAACTTCGACGACGCAAATTTAGGAAGATTCATCTTGTGGATCCAATGATTTAAATGCTCCGGTGTGACTTTGATCCAATCCCCACAAATCGCTTTGATCTTTGTTAGAGATCAAAATTGGGATGATCCAAAGCCCACCAAGCATACTCAAGGTTAGGTCATCTATCCCCTCATATTTATATCTCTCATATCCCTAAAGGCATTTCTCTCTCCCCAAAGTCCCCAAACACATATAACATAAGGGCAACTATCTCAAAGTCCTCAAACACATATAACACAGAGGCATCTATACAAAAGTTCCTAAACACATATAACACAAGGGCAATTTTCTTCTCTATATGACAAAGGTCCTTAACACACATTGGGCCTTGTCAACTATTTCATTATTTACACAAAGCAAAAGCCCACATCATATACACATATATTACGTTGGGTTTTGCCTCTTCAAAGTCCACTATTCGGCCCAAAAGCCCAATGTTTGAGGCCTTGCCAACTAATCACACAACAAGAGCATGAAGACAAAAGGCACAAAACTCAATTCCCTGCTGCAGCATGTCAGACTTCCTGCTGAGGAAAGCATCTAAGGGAAGGATTTTACTTAAATTCAAATTCCTTCATATTTAACCATTTATGGCAGGGATTAGTGCTAATTAATCTTCATTGCAGATCTAAGGGCTACTGTGGACCAAGCCCACAGCGGGAAACTCATTGGGAGATGTGGCTTGGAAGGCAAAAGAGGAAGGAAACTCCTCCGGTTACTCTCCTTGAAGGGAACAACTATGCTTGGAAGTTGTTCCTTAACACAAATGGGGTAATCGGTGGGTTGCAAAGGGTGGAATAAAAAACAAAGCCTGTTTTGACTTTGGGAGGAACCTCGACAACTTCAAATGAAGAGTAGCCATTGACGATGGCGACATATGAACACAAGAACAGGCAACTGATTTCAAGACTAAAAGAGGGCATTGTTAGCTTCCTCAAATCGGAAGATTCTCCACCTTGGGCTTAAAGCATAATCACTGCATCAATCAAAAAGTAAGAGCCAAGGAGTCGCCGGATAAAGCTTCCGACCGGTCAAGACGAAGACTATAAAAGGGTTCATCGGTAGCAAAAAATGGACATCTAACAATAATCACTACAAGGACGATAAGGGCAACCATAAGAATCATCACCATCTTCATCACAAAGCTCTCAAGAACCCTAATCGTCCACAATACAACAAGAAATCAGTCTCAATCTCTCCAAATCAGTGTTTTCCTCCATCGGCATAGCTTTGAGTTTTGATTCCATTGCTCTCAATGTTTCCTTGTTCTTTCTCCCAAATCTCACACCCAATCTTTTTCCCACAAGTCTTGAATTAATAAAGAAGTTTTTCGGTTCATTTATTTCCAGTAAATACATTTCCGGTGTTCTTGTTCATCTTTTTCATCATCCTCAGTTTCTCCTCTGTTATAACTTGTTTCCTGTGGCAGGAAGTGTTTTTTGGATAGCAGCCAACGTTTTCTCTTTAATCTTGGTCTCAATCTCTTGTTATAACCCGATTTCTCTTCAGGGAAATTTGGGCTGGGCTCGAACCCAATAGAGAGCTGACCCAGGCCTTTCACATCACACAAAAAGGCTCCCACAATCTTTAATCTGCTGCCCCGCGCACCAGTTTCATGTTTCTACAACCTCTTTGTCAATTTCAGCAAATTGACTGGGACACCCTCAAGCGGTCATAAAGTTTTTAATGCAAAAACTCTTCAAGAGATTTTTGGCGCAACAGTTAGTATATTATCATTTGATTAGTGTTAGTGATTAAGTATTGATTAGTAATATTAGAAGGTCATTTGATTAATGTTAGTGATAAGTTAATATTTTTTATTATTGTTAATTATTTTTTTCTTTACCATGATTAATGAATGATTGTTTAATAGTGTTGATTAGTTATATTAGAAGACCATTTGATTACTTAAAAAGAAAAAGAAGGCACTTGATTAATTTTGTTATTACTTAAGTATTTATTAGTCTTTGTTTCAATTTGTATTTTGATTAGTGTTATATATTGATTGATATTGGTTTAATGAGTGTTTAGTGGTGATTATGTTTAATATTTAATTCTTTTGTTTTAGTTTGTTATTGGGCTAAAAGCCTATCATATCTGACTCTTTTGTTTCTGTGAGTCCATCTATTTTTTGAGCCCAGATTGTTTTTGGTTGAGCGCAAATTATTTTTAGTTTAGCCTAGATTGTTATATCTTGTAAAAAAATTAAAAAAAAAAAAGCCTAGATTATTACTATATTGTTGTGAAACCAATGAAGACTAGAATGTCTCCACTCAAAGCGCCAAAGAGAAAAACACCACTTTAACGAGATTCGGACAATATTGCCTACGTACTCGGATACTACTAGATGATATTTCACTATCAGGTAAATATTACAAGAGTAAGAAAAATAATACTTTACAAAACTCTATTTAAATAAAGTAGCTTTTTTGTATTTTGGTGTGTTTATCACTAGCAAGGAGGAGCACTCTTCTCTGTCTTCCATTCTTTTCCGATGTGGGATATTGGAATACTATACAAAGCTCAAAATACTCCTTTGGTCTTCATCCCTTTTCCATGTGATCTTTCCCATGTGGGATATTTTGTGAAGCCCATATTTTCCATAACACTGCCTCTTAGACTGAACACCGTTAAAACACAATGCATCATAATTGCTCCCCCTGAATAAAATCAAATTATCACTTCTGGGACATTTAAAATATTTCTTCTTCTGGAAATCAATCTTGCATCTTGTTGACTTGCTGCAAACCAATGCCATAAACAAGTTTCTCGAATGTTGATGTTGGCAAAGATTTAGTAAATAAGTCTGCAAGATTTTCAGCGGACTGAGTTTGTTTAACATCAACTTGTTGACTTTCTTTGAGTTCATGAGTGTAGAAAAATTTCGGCGAGATGTGCTTGGTCCTATCACCTTTAATATATCCTACCCTAACTTGTGCAACACAACCAGCATTATCTTCATAGATAATAGTGGGGGGAATCTTTGACTGGTTTCAATCCACAAGCCTTCTAGACATACGCTATAACAGACCTTAACCAAACACACTCTCTTCCGGCCTCATAAAGGGAGATAATCTCAGAGTAGTTGGAAGAAGTAGCTACTAGTGTTTGCTTAGTAAAACGCCAAGAAATGGTTGTGCCATTATAGCAAAATAAATAATCAGTTTGGGAGCGATCCTTATGTTGATCAGATTGATATCCAACATCAGTATATCCTACTAAACCAGAGTTAGTAGCTTTTTTGGAATAATATAACCCCAAATCTATGGTTCCGCGGAGATAACGAAAAATATGTTTAATTCTGTTCCAATGTCTCCGTGTTGGCTCAGAACTAAAACGTGCCAACAAGTTTACTATAAAAACGATATCAGGTCTCGTACACTGTGTCAAATACATAAGTCCCCCGATATCATTGAGGTATGGTGCTTCAAGACCAAGTATTTCCTCATCATCTTGCTTAGGATGAAACGGGTTCTTTTGGGGATCAAGAGACCTTACAACCATAGGGGTGCTCAAAGGATGAGCCTTGTCCATGTTAAAGTGTTTAAGCAACTTTTCAGTGTATGCTGACTGATGGACAAGTTTACCATGTTCTTTGTGCTCAAGCTCTATACCGAGGCATAATTTGGTTTTAACCAAATCCTTAACCTCAAACTCCTTCTTCAAATATTCTGCAGCTTTCGATAACTCATCAGGAGTTCCAATTATGTTCATATCATCGACATAAATTGCAATTATAGCGAATCAAGTTTCATATTTATTAATGAACACTCATGGGCAGATGAGATCATTCATGTACCCTTCCTGGGTTAAGTAGTCGCTTAAGCGTTGATTCCACATGCGGCTGGATTTCTTTAACCTGTATAAAGATCGTTACAACTTTATCGAGAATAAGTTGCGGGGAGTGTATGCTTCAGGCATTTTGAATCCCTCAGGAATTTTCTTTTAGATATTAGAATCTAATAAACCATATAAGTATGCTATCACAACGTCCATAAGACACAATTTTAAATTATCTTTAACTACCCAACTTATAAGAAAACAAAAGGTAATTGTATCCATCACATGTGAATGCGTTCCATCATAATTTATCCCAGGTCTCTAAGAGAATCCTTGGGCTACAAGTCGGGTTTTATACCTCACAACCTCGTTTTTCTCATTTCGTTTTCGGACAAAGACCCATTTGAATCCAACAGGTTTTACATTGTCAGGGGTTTTAATAATGGGTCCAAAAACTTCACGTTTTGCAAGGGAAGTCAATTCAGCCTAGATTGCTTCCTCCCATTTAGGCCAATCTTGCCTTTGACGACATTCGGTTATAGACCAAGGTTCATAATCATCATTCATAATTTCATGAGTAACTGAGAGAGCCAATGCATCATCGATGATTATCTCATTCCAATCTCATATTTCATTACAATAGTTCATGGAAATTTCCGTACTCCCAGAATGGTTGATCTTTTAATCGGTTTATGCCTCTCCAGGGTAATATGCTCTCTTTCAAGGGGGGTTGTGTGCTTCTTCAGGAGTAATTTCTTTTCCTCGAGAAAGATCAATAGGCTCATCTGGAGCAGATTCTTAATTTCTCCCTTTTTTTTTCGAGGAACAATGTCCTTTGATCCCATCGGTCTATCACGCTTCATCCGTGGGCCACTTTGATCCATTTCGGTTTCTTCTACAGGAACATCTACCCTAGCTGGAACATTTGCAGCTGGAATGTGAGACTTTGTAACTCTAGCAGTCTCATTAAATATATCAAGCATTTTGTTTGCAATAATTTGTAATTTGTAAATGGATCAAGCGTCTCACTTCATTTTCACATTCAGGTGTTCGTGGGTCTAAATGAGTTCTTGTTCCATGAGAAATTTTCAACCTTTTTATGCTTTCCATCTGAGGAAGCCTTTGGTGTCCCAAGTGATGGGAACACAGTCTAATCAAAGTGACAATCCACAAATCTAGCGGTTAAAACATAACTCATCAATGGTTTAAGGAACCGAATAATGGACGGTGAATCAAACCCAACGTACATGCCTAAACGGTGTTGGAGACCCATTTTAGTCCTTTGCGGTGGTGCTACAAGCACCTGCACCGCATAACCAAAAGTGCGAAGATGTGAAATATCTGGCTCATGGCCCAAGACTAATTGCAGTGGGGTGCAATCTAACTAGTGCCGCATCATGCAAAACAGCATGACCTCATGCTGGGGAAAGGAGCTTTGTTCTCATCAACAAAGTCCTAGCAATTATTTAGATGCGTTTTATCAAGGATTCCGCTAATCCATTTTGTGTATGAACATGAGTTACAGGATGTTCAACTTTGATTCCAAGTGAAGCACAATATTCACCAAAGCTTTTTGATGTGAATTCCCCTGCATTATCCATCCTTATGCTCTTGATTTAATGATCAGGGAAATGTGCGCGAAGTTTAATAATCTGCGCAAGTAACCGCGCAAATGCGACATTGTGCGTAGATAATAGGCAAACATGGGACCATCTACAGGATGTATTCACCAATGCCATAAAATATCGAAATGGTTCAGTTGCAGGATGTATTGGCCTGCAGATATCTCCTTGAACTCTCTGCAAGAATGATAAGGATTCATAATCAACCTTTGTAACAGAAGGTTGAATGATGAGCTTTCCTTGTGAACAAGATTCCCAAACATAATCCTTGGACAACAAGACTTTTGAGTCCTTTAAGGGATGTCCTCTACTATTCTTTATGATTCTACGTATCATCGTAGCACCTGGATCAACAAGGCGATCATGCCAATGTCCGAACACATCAGGGTTCATAAATTTCCAGGGTATGGTTGCGTATGATTCCATAGCTCGTATAGTGAATAAGTATAATCTCGTTTTAGAAGCTTACAGCTTCTCATGGATGGTCTTCTGGCCCATTTTATGACATATAATCCAAAGATAATCTTTATTTAGCTCAATAGTTGTTTCAAGATGGTATCCATTACGGCGTACATCTTTGTAGCTAAGTAGATTCCTTTTTCATCTAGCACTTAACAATACATCTTCAAGATGCAAAACAGTGCCATTTGGCGAAATAATTGTGACATTTCCATTGCCATTTATAATGTCAGCTGGACCAGATATGGTATTGACATTTTCCTTACACAATGTCACGCTTGAAAAAATTCTTTGCTACGTAAGATTGTATGAGGCGTGGCACTATCAAGTAAAAATACATTTTTGTTTTTCTTAACAATTCCCATTCGCACTTAGGTTGACAACTTCAGGTGTCAAGTGGAATAATTAATTTCAATTATTTTAAATTCAAGTTGGTAGATGGTAATAAAATAAAACTTATATCGAGTAAGGGTTTGTATAGCACATTAATTTTTGCATAAACAAAGTTAATTCCGGCAAATCAAAAAGATATGTTTAATTTTTCGTACGAATTATGGAGATATCGGTGACAATAGAAATTTCTTGTAATACTATAACACTGAATTTACAAAAATTTTTCCACCAGATTAATGAGGAGCTGATAGCGATACGCGGGTCATCTTTATTTTATGCAATCGTGTTATATTAATATCAAAGATAGACTTTATTCAACTACTAAAGCAATATAATCACAAAAAAATATATAATGTGAAAATTAAACTTAAAATACTTTTCCTAATAGTCTATTGTAATTAAAATTAAGTGGAATCAATTTAATGGATATGTAAAAATATAGATAACTTTTATAATGAATTTTCAAGTTTATAACCTTGCTCTGATACCAATTATTAGTGTACTTTCTAAAGAAACAATTAAAGAAAATATAAATTTATTTTTTTGTAAACAAATAAAGAAAATACAATCCCATCTAGATTTATTTTCAGCTAGGGATTTCTGCTACATAAGTTCGTCCGATCAGTCGGTGAAGCTTTATGTGTCGCGTTAAGGGAATTCAATGCAATCAGCAAAACTTCACTATCTGATTTTACTTACAGTTTCAAGGTTATATGTGGCCTCATTAATAAGCAATACAACAATCCAAAACATAAAAAGGGGAATAGGCATCGCTTGTGTTGTTTGTCTAAAACACATAATGATAGGGCTTTATAAAAGGGCGATCTTTATACTAAGAGAGCAACCATTGAGACTTCGGATCTGAGTTGAGTTAGACAATCTGCTTTACAAAGTGACTGAAATTCATCTTCACTATATTAAATTCAAGTTGGTAGATGATACTGAAATAAAATATGTATCGGGTAAGCATTAGGAGAGCACACTGACTTATGAATAAAAAGAGGCAATTCTACCGAATCATAAAAGTAAATTTAGTTTTCCATCGAATTGTAGAGCTATCAGCGACAATGAAAATTTCTTATGATACTATACCACAGATTTTACAAATTTTTCCCCCAAATGAAAGCGGAGCTGATAGCGATGCGGGGGTCATATTCATTTTATGCAATCGTGTTATGCGAATGTTAAAGTTAAGCTTTTTTCAACAACTAAAGCAACACAATCACAAAAAATATATAATGTGAAAATAAAACTTAAAATGTTTTTCCTAATAGTCAATTGTAATTAAATTTAATCGAAAGCAATTTAATAGATATGTAAAAATAAAGATAAATTTTATAATGATTTTCCGAGTTAATAACCTAGTTCTAATACCAATTATTAGCGTATTTTCTAAAGAAACAGTTAAAGAAAATACAATCTCATCAAGATTCATTTTGAGCTTAAGAATTTTTCTACTCGAGTTCATCCGACCAGTTGATGAACCTCTAAGTGCCGCGATAAGGGAATTCAATGTAATCAGCAAAACTTCTATATCTCCTTTTCTTACAGTTTCAGGATTATATGTGGCCACATATATGAAGAATATAATAATCCAAAACATAATCAGGGAAATGACATTTCATTTTATGCAATCGTGTAATGTGAATGTCAAAGTTAGACTTTATTTAACTACTAAACCAACACAATTATAATATGAAAATAAAACTTAAAATGTTTTCCATAATAGTTAATTATAATTAAAATTAAGCGGAAACAATTTAATAGATATGTAAAAATAAAGATAAATTTTATAGTGATATTCCAAGTTTATAACTTTGCTCTGATACCAACTGTTAGCGTATTTTCTAAAGAAACAGTTAAAGAAAATGTAAATTTAATTTGACACAAACAAATAATGAAAATACTATCCCATCAAGATTTATTTTCAGTTTATAATTTCTACTACTCGAGTTTATCAGAACAGTCGATGAAGTTCTAGGTGCCGCGGTAAGTGAATTTAATATAATTAGCAAGACTTTCCTATTTATTTTTCTTACAGTTTTAGGATAATATGTGTCCTCATTAATAAGTAATACAATAATCAAATCATAACCGGAGGAATTGGTATCACTTGTGTTGTGTGTCTAAAACACATAATCAGGCTTTATAAAGACACGATCTTTATACTAGGAGACCAACTATTGAAACTTCGAAACCAAGTTGAGTTAGAGAATCTGGTTTACGAAGTAACCGAAATTAATCTCAACTATGTTTAATTTAAGTTGATAGATGGTACTAAAAAAAAATTTATATCGAGTAAGGGTTTGTAGATCACACTGACTTATGCATAAATAGAGGCAATTCTGCCGAATCAAAAAGACAAGTTTAGTTTTCTATACGAATTATGGAGCTATTGGTGACAATAGAAATTTCTTATGATATTATAACATTAGTTTTACACATTTTCCACCAGATGAAAAAGGAGCTAACAGCGATTCGCGATCCATTTTCATTTTATACAATCGTGTTATAGGAATCTCAAAGATATACTTTATTTAACTACTAAAGCGACATAATAAAAAATATATAATTTGAAAATTAAACTTAAAATGCTTTTTCTAATAGTTAATTGTAATTAAAATTAAGTTGAAGCAATTTAATAGATATGTAGAAATAAAGATAACTTTTATAGTGATTTTCCGAGTTTATAACCTTGCTCTGATATTAATTATTAGCGTACTTTTTAAATAAACAGTTAAAAAATATAAATTTATTTTGGTGTAAACAAATAAAGAAAATACAATCTCATCTAGATTATTTTCAAATAGTGATTTCTATTATTCGAGTTCATCAGACCAGTCGATGAAGCTCTAGGTGCCGTAGTAAGAGAATTTAATATAATCAGTAAAACTTACCTATCTGTTTTTCTTACAGTTTTAAGGTTATAATCAGGAATCGGCATCGCTTGTGTTGTGTGCCTAAAAAACATAATAAGGCTTTATAAATAGACGATTTTATACTATGAGAGTAATCATTGAGACTTCAGACCCGAGTTGAGTTAGATAATCTGGTTTACATAGAGACCGAAATTCATCTCTACTATGTTAAATATAAATTGGTAGATGGTATTAAAATAAAACATGTTTTGAGTAAGGATTTGAAGAGCACACTAACTTATGCATAAACAGAGGCAATTCCGCCGAATCAAAAAACTAAAATTAGTTTTCCGTCGAATTATGGAGCTATCAGACGTTGACAATAGAAATTTTTTATAATACTATACTACTGATTTTACACATTTTTCCACCAAATGAAAGCGGAGCTGAAAGCGATGCGTAGGTTATCTTTATTTTTTGCAATCGTGTTACGTAAATAACAAAGTTAGGCTTTATTTAACTACTAAAGCAACACAATCACAAAAAATATATATTGTGAAAATAAAACTTAAAATGCTTCTCCTAATAATCAATTATAATTAAAATTAATCAAAAGCAATTTAATAGATTTTGGTGTCGCGGTAAGAGAATTCAATGTAATCAACAAAACTTTCCTATATGCTTTTCTTACAGTTTCAGAATTATATATGGCATCATACATGAGCAATACAACAATCCAGTCCATAGTCTGGGAATTAACGTCGCTTGTTTTGAGTGTGTAAGACACATAATCGGGATTTCTGAAGGCGCGATGTTTATACTAGAGAGCAACCATTGAGATTTCGAACCCGAGTTGATTTAGACAATCTGGTCTACGAAATAACCGAAATTTATCTCCATTATATTAAATTTAAGATGGTAGATGGTACTAAAATAAAACATGTATCGAGTAAGGATTTGTAAGGCACACTAACTAATTCAAAAATAGAGGCGATTCTGCCGAATAAAAAAGGTAAGCTTAGTTTTCCGTACGAATTATACTGCTATCGATGATAATAGAAATTCCTTATGATACTATACCACTTATTTTACATATTTTTCCTCCAGATGAAAGCGGAGCTGCTAGCGATGCACGAGCCATTTTAATTTTATGCAATCGTGTTTTGGGAATGTCAAAGTTAGGCTTTATTAAATTACTAAAGCAACATAATTACGAAAAATATATAATGTAAAAATAAAACTTAAAATGCTTTTCCTAATAGTCAATTGTAATTAAAATTAAGCGGAATCAATTTAAAAAATATGTGAAAATAAAGTAAATTTTATAGTGATTTTCTAAGTTTATATCCTTGTTCTGATACCAATTATTAGCGTATTTTCTAAAGAAACAATTAAAGAAAATATCAATTTATTTTGTTGCAAACAAATAAAGAAAATACAATTTTACATTAATGTTTAATCCCAAAAAATTAAAACACAATTAAGGAATCTCATATAATTCAAGATAGTTAAAGAACTCACCTTGATTATGTCTCAAAGGAGTAAACCGAAAATAACATTGAACAGAAAATTTTTAACCTGGATGATTTTTCCCTTTCTTCCTTCTTCAATTATGTTTTCTCTGATGGATGAGAAATGTCTTTTACTAGCCATCAAGCTCTATTATTATTTTATGATAATAAAGTGAATGATTCATCTCTTATTATACTAAACAATTCATTTAATTTTAATTTTATTAGGAGACCCTAGATACTTTTTCTAGTTAAAGTCTAATCCCAAAACTTATATGGGTCACTTTAAAGATATAAAAGTTAATCCAACACCATGTTTAATTATAATTTGCTCAATTTAATTAATAATACTGAAATTTAGATATTTTGTTATAATTTTTGTTAATCTTGTTTTCTAATTGTTAAGCTGTTTTCTTCCTAAATATAGTTTATTTCCCTCCTAAGATTCCTCTCAAACCAACGCCAACGACATGGAGCACACTACTCTGTAATCTTATAGGAATAATCTCCTAATGAAAAAAAAAACGAATTTGGCATCGTTGCAAATTCAGCCTTATGTACAATTGTGATGATTATATTGAACCTGATCTGATTCAAATTGCCTGAAAATATATTGCAAAATTTTTTTGAAAAGTACCGAGAATTTTTATTATATTGAAGAAATCATAACTAATAATCGGTTGTTTGATCATCATTTTACTTTAAAGCATAGTTATATCAGAACCGAACCGTGTCGTCGGCGGATCGGTTAGAATTGGTGAACTAAACATAAGACCAGTCTGGTTTTGTTTTTAACCCAAATGAGTTATTGACCCATTAAAAACCGTAATGAACCGCCGGGTTTTTAAATAAATCATTCCGTCAATTGGGTTTTGATGTCTCGTACGGGTTATGTATTTGATAATGTCTCTTTTGCCATTATAATTCTAACTTTTTTTAATTAAATCATAGTTTTTTAAGTCATTTTCATAAGTTATAAAAATAAAACCCTTAAGGCTAAAATTAAAGAAAATTAGAAAGAACAAAAAAAAAAAATCGAAGTTCGACCGTCTACCCTTGGTTTTGTTTTTTGAAGTCTTGTGAATTTGTCGCCTCCTCTCCATGGCTCCATCCTTTGCTGTTGCTGGTCCATGATTGTTTTGTCTCCATTGAAGCTTAAATTTAAAGGTATTTTGTCTTTTTCATCTCAGCTTAAATTGATAGGGTCGGAATTCATTTTTCATTTTGACTATATAATTTCAACTCAATCCATGGGGTTTTTACATGGAATAGGTTCTCTAGTTTTGTAAGTAACATAAATATATAAATTGATAATGAATATGGAGATTGAATAGGTTATTTACTTGACTTCTTTATTTAATTTATATGAAGATGTTCGTCATCTAAACTTAGATTAATTATTTACCTTTCTGTAAGCAATAATGAATCATCATTCATCATTTATTAATTCCACTTTTTTTTTGCAATGCGGATAGAGAGCAGGTTGCTGTCCTATTCTTAATAGGGAGCTACTTAAGGAACTTGGTTACAGCCTATAGGGATAACCTCAATTTGGCAGCGGTTTAGTTTACCAATTTCTTTAATCTTCATCTAGCTTTAGAATAACATTGACAACTCTAACATGGATACATAATCATAATTCAGCCTTAGTAATAGTATAATTTGACAATGCCTATAATCTTATATTAACATTTTTTTCTTAAATATAATTGTAGATTATCTTGATGGCCTCCAGTAGTGCCACTCCATCAAGTGACTCTACACCAACCTCAAATGCTACCTATTGATTCTAGGAGTCAAGGCTCATCACCCAAAAGAAATAGAAGAGGAAAATCAGATCCAGCTTGGGGCCATTGCAATAGAATACATATAGGCTCAAGAAGGGGAAAGTTGTCTTGCTTGTATCATCAAAGAGTATTTTCAGGAGGTGGAATACATATATTTAAACAACATTTGGCCGGCATTAAAGGTAAAGTAGAAGGATGCAAGAAAGTACCTCCAGATATTCACTACCAAATGCAATAAAGCATTGAGGATTATGCCAACAAGAAAAGGAAGTCACAATAAGGTTTTGAAGAGCAACATCTCTATGGTCCTAAGCTTAGAGCTCATGAGGAGCAAATGTACATGCAAAGTGTGGATCTTGAAGAAATCCCATCAAGTGCCATGCCCTATCCTAAGTCAAAGAAGACCACTCCCTCGGAATTGAAGAAAGGAAAAGGAATTTCAAGTTATTCATGCCAAGGACTAGCGCAGGAGTTCAACCAACTATTAAAAGTGAGTTCCAAAGTAAGGAAGCAATTGAAAGGTGTGACCTTGCCATTTCAAAATGGATCATTGATGCTTCCGTCCAATTCAATGTCGTTAATTCGGTATATCTTCAGGCTATGATTGATGCAGTGTCTAGTATGGGTGCCGGTTACAAAGATCCTAACTTTCATTCGGTTCGTGGATATTTGTTGGTAAAGAATGTTCAAGAAACAAAGAACTATGTTAAGAGTTATCGTGCAAAATGGGCAGAGACTAGTTGTACCATAATGGCAGATGGGTGGAACAATCAATGTAGGTGGATGTTGATAAATTTTCTGGTTTATTGCCCACGAGGTACCGTGTTTTTAAAGTCGGTTGATGCTTCAGATGCCTCCAAAACAGCAGATGTATTATACAAATTATTCAGAGATGTTGTGTTACTTATTGGCACTAAGAATGTTGTTCACATGGTTACGGATAATGCAGCAAATTATTTGGCAGGAAGATTATTGGAGGAGGAGTTTCCTTCACTTTATTTGTCTTCTTGTGTAGGTCATTGCTTGAATTTAATGCTTTTCAATATATTGGAAAGTTGGATGAAGTAAGTGATGTTGTGAGTCATGCTTCCAAAATTACCAAGTATATATGCAATCATTGTTATGCATTGCATTTGACGAGGAAGCACACTAATGGACGTAAAATACTCCATCATACTCCAACTCGCTTTGCAACCAACCTCATTGCTTTGCAAAGCATTTTAGTACAAAAAGATGCAGTTCGATCTATGGTGATATCAAGAGAATGGACTAGTTCAGTTTATGCCAAAGATAGATTTGGGAAAAAAATTTGTTGATCTTGTCTTCGATTCCACCTTTTGGAAAGAATGTGATGTTATTGTGAAGCTCACAGAGCCTCTTGTATGTGTTTTGCGTCTTGTGGATTCTAATGGTAGACCCCCAATGGGTTATTTGTATGAGGCTATTCGGAAAGCTAGGTGAGAAATATTGAAGAGATTTCAGAGGAAGAAAAGGGTTGAGTCTTACTTGAAAATTCTTGATACTCGGTGGGATAATCAGTTACATAAAAACCTTTATGCTGTTGGATATTGGTTGAATACAAGAAATTCAATACAACACAACTGAAATGACGAAGCATAGACACACAATATCTAGGCTTTTAGATGGCATTGAAAAGTATTCTCATGGAAATTCTGATTTGAGACAAAAGTTGACAAGTGAGATGAAAATTTTTAAGAATGCCCAAGGAGATTTTGGTCGCATATCTGAGATATCCAACAGTGATGTAATGCTTCTAGGTATGAGTTTCTTTCAAAACATTCATTTTTTTTTATCAATTCACTTATATAATTGTTGACTTAATTATTTTTTTATTTAGATGAATGGTGGGGTTGTTATGGAAGCCATGCACCAAACTTGCAAAAGTTGGTAATTCGTGCTTTAAGTCAAACATGTAGTGCTTCTGGATGTGAGCGAAATTGGAGTATATTTGAGCATGTCCATTCGAAGAAAAGGAATAGATTGGAGCACCAAAGATTCAATGACTTAGTTTATGTCCATTATAATTTGAGACTTCAACAAATGTATTAAGTCTCAACAAATGTATTATAATTTGAGACTTCAACAAATGTATTATTTGAAATTCTATATACTTTATAAAAGAATAATATTATGTTATATATGTTGAAGAGGAATTGTGTTGAAGCTCACAATTATGATCCCATAAGCTCTGTACCTTTTGAAGAAAATGAAGAATGGGTACTTGAAGAGGAGCCCACTACTCTATCGGTTGAAGAATTGGAGGCTTTCAATCAAGAACTTGTTTCTTTTAATATTGGGACTCAAAATTTAGGTAAGTTATATTTTATTTTGGTATTGTTTGATTATTATCCAACATTTTTGCAATTTATTGATTACTAACTACAAGTTATCGTAATTATATAAATGATTTGAATTTGGAAGATGTGCTTAATGAAGTCGATGACAATGGGCTTAAAGATATCAATGCAAGTTTTGGGAATACAACTTCTACTACGATATTTGATTGAGTTTTCAAATTTGAATAATTCACCACCATCAAATGTTGGCCCCAATTGGAGTCCTTGGCCACCTACCGATGTGAATTGAAACGGATGTCGTGTTATATCATATATATGGATAATGGACTTTTAGACTTTAGTATTAAAATCTTCTTTTTTCTTTGTTTAATGAACGGTTTGCATGTTAAAGACTTTAAATTTGTAGTCTGCAAATTAAATTTGTCAATGTGTTTTTTTAATTCTGTTACTCTAAGTCTTTAGTAGTAAGATATTGAATTACTAAGATTCTGTTACTCTTAGTCTTTAGTAGTAATTTATTTACTAGTATTCTCTAAATTACTAAGATATTGAATTATTATAAATATTTAGCGTACCGTTTTATAATTTTAATATTTATTATAAATATTTATATTGACCCAACATCGACCCAATTGACTCAGTGGTTGAACCAGTGACGACTCGGTGATTCGAGACTTGAAACGAATCAATCTCGAGTCCGATTCTGATAACTATGCATTAATGGCTTACTAAACCCTTTTAATCCCAATAAAGGTTATGCAAATGATCAATTCATCTTGAACGGATCTATTTGATTAACAATTATACTTCATCAGTTATATAGCCACAATGGTTGTCCTTAAGCTGATTTTTACAAATAGAGGTCAAACATTTTTAGATGGCGTCATATTTTATTTGAGTTACAATACCTATAGGATAGGGGATGAAATAAATTTTGGGGAAGGTAAGTTCTTAGTGATATATATAATTCTTAAATATAAAATATAACACATTTGATAAGACTAACTCTATTAAACAATCGATGTAAGTTAAAGGTAATGTGAAATCTTATATCTTGATAAATATTCCTCACATATATGGGTATTTAACGCACATATGAATAATCCACACATACAAATATCCCACAAATAAATACTTCACATATAAGTATTTCACACATAAAAAAAGAAAAAAGGGGTCACACATATGCACCCTATATCAAACACAGCCATAAAGGCAAACTATCAAAGTTCATAGTTCAAACGAAATAAAGCAAACATAAAGCACCAATAAGTCATTCTCCAAAGTCGAAACCCACATCATCACACGTATTAAGTCGAAGATAGGCATACATGCAGTTGCCGCGCACATCCGCAAACAACACTGCATCAATAGCCTCTTACTATACTTTAAGGGACTTGATGCAGTCCTCAACCTCGGCAAGCTGTCTCTGGAGAGTATTCCTCAATTGTTGGGCCTTCCTCAACTCATTCCCAAGAGCATAGCTCTGCTTAACTTCGGGGCAGTCAAAAAACTTTGTGGCAACATATACATGTGCCACAGCCTCAAGACGGGATTGAAACACAGCAACATCAAAGCCAATGGCGGAAGCATCATGTATTGGTCCCTGCCATTTGAAGAGGAGATCCTCGGACACAGAACTCAGTGGTGTCTGACTCATCTCCCTAATAACACACAGTAAGTGCAGGTCAAAATTTGCAGTAGTAGGCCCCACTCTAACTTGAGAAGCAAACTGTAGCAGGGACTTAGCAATTTTCTCGGCCCATGGCACCAAGGAGGAGCGGACATAATATATAGTCCTAGGCACCGGCAGTGTATCATCCTCATGACCTAGAAAAGTTACATGTGTGAGGGTGACCAGTGGTGCAGCTCTCAACCTGCTAATGAAGTCTTCCACAGCAGCCGTATTATCTTTGTTTGCCATGGCAGCATCATCATTCAACGTCCCTCCACCTACGACAAGGGTTCATTAGCCTGTAAGAATGAAAGGGGGAATGAAAGGGCAATGATAAAAAAAAACAGAGAAGGGCAAAATACCGTGAGTATTGACTACAGCAGTATCGTCCACTATGACAATGCTATCATGATCCTTTTTAAAGCCAAGGCCTCAGTTGCGGAAGCATCTTTCTCCTTAACCATGGTCGTAGCATCATCCACCACAGCAGTGCTAGTATCACCACCCTTTTCTGAAGTCACAAGCTCAGCAGCAGGAATGTCTTTCCCCTTAGTCATTGTCGTAGCAGCATCATCCTCTATGTGAGTATTCCCAGCTGTAGAAGCCATGGCAAAATCTTCAACTGCGAAAACTCTCTCGATGGCACCAGGAGTGGAAGAGTCCCCTGTCTCGGCACACAACTTAGGCACAGCATCTTCCAAATCACCTACACATTGCAGCAATGTATTAAAATAAGAGCAGCAAGTACCGTGGGAGATGCGAAAGGAGCAAGGAAGGGAAGATTAATCTACCTAGAGGCTGGCTAGCCTCTGCCATAGATGAACCAGCACCACGGTCAATTACTGTACTACCATCAACAGGGGAATTCTCACATGTGGAAAGCAAAAAACAAGCCCAAAGCAGCAAAGGCGGAAAGGATGAGGAAAAGAAAATGGGCAAGGAATACATACTAAGAATAGCAAAGAGATTAGGAATGCTGACAAGCTGACTAAAAGCGACTGCGGTAACTATGGGGGTAACGAGAAGGGCAGGGCCAAAAGCACCTGACCAAATGACAGATGAGGAAAAAAATTTAAAGGGAATGAGGAATGAGCCTAGGAGCATATAAAAAAAAACGCAACATGAGTAGTCAGAAGCTCACTAGAGCAGTCCACAGCCAAAGGAAGAACATTGGAAAGGGGCACAGATGAGACATCGTCTAATCCTGCACCAACCTGTTGCCAAAGCATACAATAAGCAAGAAGAAAAGCAATACTAAAAAAAGAAAACAAAGCAAAGCTTACACAAAGTTGTATACCGGGGGCTGAGTAGATGAGTTACTTCCTGATCCAGAGCCATGTGCCTATCCCAAACCCACACGGCAAGGATTAGGCCTGCCGGATTTTGCAAGACTAGCTCTAGTCCTCTTTGAACCTGCATCAGTATCAACAATCACTTTCGGCCTAAATTTGCGTTTGCGGTCACTTTGTGTGGACGCCGCAGATTTTGCATTTTTCTCTTTTTGTGTGGCAGACTTCATGTTTCCCCTCTTGGAAGAAGTTTGCCTAGCACTATTTCTTGCCGAAGCATCAAGCTCAATAACCTCCATAGAAGCATCACCATCACTGTCATCACCAGAATCATCATTGTCACTGTCATCACCCTTGTCACTACCATCATCCCCAACAGACTTAGTTGTAAGGTCAAAAGTTCGCACCACACCTTTCTCGGCTACGAGCTTAGGCGTACCTGAAGACCTACCCCACAACACCCAATCATCTTTGGCTAGTTAATAGTATCCAGTGTCGTTGTGGCGCTTCACAAATATATTGTAGAGATCTGCTGATAGCAATCTGCTACTGCGATCAATTGATGGTCTGGGGAGAGGCTCGGCAATCGAAGCCACAAAAGTACCAAATCTAGATAAGAATTTGTCTAGTATTCAGCCATGTCTGGGGTCATTACAGAAACATATGCATCCCCCAACACCGTCAGTTTAACCTCAGATAAGGAGCAACGATCTCGGAGATGCTGAAGCAAAAACTCATGGATACACTGAGGCCAAGGAGGAATTGTACTAGAAGGTGCCTATTGGATACCTTGGTCATGACCAAATTGCCGCATCACACGATCAAGGCGATAGCTTGTTACCCCAAAGCTGCCAGCCAAGGATAGAAAAGGCAAAGGCCTCGGAGTCACACATACATAGGCCTCCAAGAGAGATAAGTCAGCATCAGTCACTGTAATTTCACCAGGAGCTGAACCTGTCGGCATCAAGATGCTACTAATGCGGGGCTGAATAACATAATCAGGAGAATCATAATAAGGCTGCCATGTGAACTCTTTGATATCATCAAATACAGTATACAGACGATTATACTCAACGACAGACACTTTCTTGCTAATCCAAAGGCAGGCATGGGGATAACCTCCAAGGGTAAAGCCGCCATGGCTGCCCCACGTGCAGGAATGTCGAGCTTTAATATCCTTCTTAGAATTGCAGGGGACAACAAACTTAGTGTAATACTCATAAAGTAACACCTACAGAAGCGGATAACACACAACAGTCTCTATGAGAAAGAAACCCCCACCTTCCATTTCATCGTCAAAGAAGGTGTCAAGCTGATGATAAAGTGTGCCAAGAACTAAGGGTGCCAAGGGTAAGGAAAACCCTCGAAACAACTTTATATCAACGCGCACTAGCTCAATCAAAACTCTGTCACCAGGAAAGCCACCAAACACAAATTTGCTTAACCACAACAACACAAGAATAGCCCTGCGGTGAAGAACAACTATGTCACTGTCAAGCTTGCCATAGCACTGCAGCCAATTGAAGAGCTTTACTGTCTTTGCATTATTAAACTTCTTGCCCGCGGAAATCTTACTGTGAGCAGCTAAAAGTGAGGCCTCGATGGCCTGCTCATCCGCATCCAAATTAACAGTACGCGGGTCGAGATCCCCAAGAATGGGTAGAAGGGTAGCAACATCAACATCTTCAAGGGTGACTGTTATCTCCCCGAAAATCGCAATGAAAGTATGTGTAGACTTATTCCATCGCTGCAACAAAAAGCCCACTGCCTCAGCATGTAGACACCTGTTTTTGTCCTATATCCTTCAATTTAAATCAATGTGTTTTGTTAGTTGGCATTAGGGTCACTTAGGGGCATTTTGGTCTTTTAATCCCTTACTGGTTTAAGTTAGAATGTACATGTTAGCATTTAGCTTTTAATAGATTGCTTCTAAATTGCATTCAATAAAAAGTCAAAATATATATACATCCTTGCATATTGCATCGCACACCTGCATATTCCAATTCCATTTCACTTTGGCATTTAGTGTGATTCATTATATAATATTAGGATTTAGATTACTAATTACTACCAGTAATTATCTAATTGATTACATTCAAAAACTAAAAAAATTTGGAAATAAGAAAACCAAAAAATGAATTTATTATTTCTCATTTGCATTTCATCTTTCATGTTTTGGATTATATATTTCCTAAAATACAAAATACAAAAAATTGGAAATTGGAAAATTAAAAGAGAGAGAGAGAGAGAGAGAGAGAGAGAGAAGTTTTTATGTTGCTCACATGTCACTTGTCATATTTACATATTTTCATAAATACAAAAATTGCTATAACCCCAAATTTCAAGTAGAAGTCCCATGATCTCCATTGCTTTGTCTTTTCTCGAGCTCTAAACTTCTATAGTTAGCTTTTCCTTATTAGATCCAGGTTGAACCTGCAAACGGGGAAAAAGGAGAAACCTAATCTGAGAGCTGCTAAAGTGATAAGGCTTGACCAAGATCCTGTTGAAAAGCAAAGTGGCCACTTTCTTGCACAAATTAAAGCTTAATAGTGCGCATTGCCTTCAATTCCATTAATTCAGCAATAAATTCAAAACAGCAGAAGAAACAACAAACAAATGACAATGTAAAGCTCAAGCACATAGCTGACACGTATTCCAGAATGGTGGGCGCTACACATTTGTGCTTTACACACGAAACAAGCGAAACAAGTGGCACATGATCACCAAGCTCTAACAATTTTCAAATGCCAAACAACTCAGAAAAACATGAAGCCAACAAGCTTTGCAAGGGAAGGCAATAACTGGGCATGACAAGAGAAAAGAGAGAAGGTCTAATGAAGAGCATTTTAATAGGTTCAAGTATAAGAAGGCTTCATTTGCAGGATCAATGAGAAAGGCACAGTGTATCAATGCAGCTCAAAAATGTTTTTGAAACCGGACCGGCCATGGAACTAGTGGAGGTTCCAGTCGGCGGTTTGATCGGTCCGACCGGTTCAACTGTCGGTCCGGTTTGATAAGGACAATTAATGCCAAACAAAGAATTTCTTATGTGATAAATATTAATTGTTGCATGATAATGACATAAAAACCTCTTTGGTAGAGTGGTTAAATAGTTTACACTGTTTTTTAATACGTTGTGGGTTCAAAACCCACTAACAACAAAGTTTTTTTCAAAATTCAAATTTTAAAATCTGGTCAACATATTCAAAATCGGTCCGGTTATCGGTCCAACCGACGGTTGAATCGGTCAACACCCGGTGTTGACTTAGTTGACTAACTGGAGATGGAAACATCTGTCCGAACCGGATTGGCCTCCGGTACCCGGTTAACCGGTCGGACCGGCCGCCCGGTCTTTAAAACCATGCAGCTCAATCACGAAGTCAACGGCAAAATTCAATCAGGAGGTTATGCAAGAAAGAAGTATTGCAAACAACAATTTCACCAAGAAGCAAACGATCTCAACTACTGAAGAGGATGACATGCTGAAAAGGAAGATGGCACCATTGGGTCAAAATTCATCAAGAATCAAGACAGAGCAGTGAGTAAAGACAGGGCAAAGCAAGGTCATCTAATCATCAATAGAAAGCATTGCAAAATGGCATCAATCAAGGATTAGCATATCAATGGAGTTTCACAACGAGTCAAGTCCAATTCAACAGCGTTTCTCAATAGCTCAACAAGAAATCGCGGTTTCAACAAATCCAAACAAGACAAGTCAAGAGATGGTAGCATACGCAGCAGCAATAAAGTACAATTACAGCATGCAGTGTGCAGTACATCCAAAATACAGCAGTGCACCAATGGAAAATGGGATAACAAGTCCAGGGCAGCCACCGAATTAGCCATCAGAATAGTGAGCAGTGCAAGATCACAAGACAGTTATTACATTCAAGATTGATTTAGCAGTCAATACAGAGAAACAAGCAAAACACACATGAGCAGTAAAAGTATGGCACAATGTCAAAGTAAACTGAGAGCAGAGCATGGGCAATCCATTAAGCGGAAATACAAAGGCTCATTAATAAGAAAGTCATCAAATGGCACAATAGGCCTCCTATCATAGACATTCGGGGCACACTTTTATTTTACCAAAGTCATTCCCAATTTCAGTTAAAAGAGAGAGGAAACGAACCTTACCCGCAGGGATAGAGAAGATTTACCTTCCCTGCCACCTCACCTCCCACACGTGGAATCAATTCTCTCCCTGATCCCATCTCAACAGATTCAATGAATTAACCTGCACAAAAGGACAAAAAAAAATCGTTAGCTAAAAAAGGGAAAAATGAGGAAAAAATTACAGCTAGCTAAAAGAAAAATAGGGATCCTTATCTGTTGAAGGAGGGATAAGAGAGAATGGAGAGGATAGCTGGCATGAGGAAAGATTCGGGGAAATACACACAAATTCAAAGGACTCTCTCCTCTCTCAAGGGAATTTTCTCTCGAATTCTCTCTCTTCCGGGAAGAATTTTTTTTCACTCACCCTGAATTCCTTTTCTCCCTCACTCACTGAATCCCTCTCCACACACTGGGACTTCTCTCTCTATTCGGATCCTCTCTCCCCGAAAAAAATCTCTTTCTTCATTCATTATTCTCTCACGAAAAACCCAGGGAATATCATCTTTTCTAGACCCTTTTGAACCGAAAAACTAAAAAATCTCTTTCTCTTTTCGGTTTTGAACACACAGATTCTCTCCCTACCTCTCTTTCTCTGAGCTTTTGCAGCTTCCTCTCAAAAAACTAAAGTTAGGGTTCATAAAAGGGAAATTTGAGACTTGCTTTGACATCAATTTTATGTATGGAGAAGGTTAAGGAAACTACTCCTAATTGCAAGATAATCTAATTCTAAGCTTACTTCTAATCAGCTAATCAACCATGAGGTTTTTTTACGTTTTGTCTTTGATGAATTTGCCAACCCTTTGGACATAAGAAATTTTCTTATTTATAGTGTCCAAATTATTAGTTAAGTAACCTCTTATCGTCATTAAATTGACGTGTGAATATCATTTAATGAATTCTCATTTTATGTGGAAAATAACCGGCCATTAACTTACTTGAATAACCATAATTAACTTCATTTAATTATTTCAAAGGCCTTATCAACAATGGCCCAAAATATTTAACCCCAAATCCAGTTCAACTCAATCTTTTTCCTAAAAGGCCGGAAGTAACTAGTCCGGCCCAAATACTTAATTTCTAACCCAACAGCTCATCTTTAACATAAATGTTAAAAGGATTGAATCTAATGATTCTAGTCCAACTTACCTCTGGCATTGTCACTTAGACCATATAATTGGATAACACATCAAGTCTATGTAAAGATGAATTTTTAGATTCTTTTGATTTTGAACAATATGAGATATATGAACCTTATTTATTGGGTAAGATGATCAAAGCTACTTTCACCAAACATAGTTAAAGAGCCAGTGATTTATTAGGTCTCATACATACTGATATGTGGACCTTTTATCATATGTGACGGTCAAAACCTTTACACCAATGATTATAAATGTCACAACAACTTAACGGTATGTAATGGTGTCTTGTTAAAATAAAATCTAACAAGCGTCGTTATAACATTTTAAAGGACTTAAATGCCCTTTTGCCCCTTTATCCTTTCAAAAATGGACATTTTGCCCCACTTTCTTTCGTTTAGGACACTTTGCATCCTTACCTTTCAAATTCAAGATATTTTGTCCAAAATTAACAAAAGTCAAACGGCTCCGTCAGTTTGATGACGTGACGTTTCCATGTCAGCCACATGTGGGCCCCATAAGAGGGTTAAAAAATGTAAATACCTTATTTCTTTTTTCTTTTTATTAATTTTTTATTTTTACTGTGTTGTGGGGTCCACATGCGGCTGACGAGGAAATGCCACGTTAGCCAATTGACGGTGCCGTTAACTTCCGTTTAATTTTAGGGGCAAATTGTCCCGAATTTGAAAGGTAAGGGGGCATAGTGTCCCAAAAAAGGGAAATAGAGCAAAATGTCCATTTTTGAAAGGTAAAGGGGCAAAAGAGCACTTAAGCCCATTTTAAAGGGCTAAAATCCCAATTTGGTACCAAACCTTTTAGGAAAATCTCGACTTAGTACCAAACCTTTTAGGAAAATCCCAACTTAGTACCAAACCTTTAATTTCGGATTATTAGGTACCAAACGTTTGAAAAAGCGTCTAATTAAGTACTTTTTGACCCTGAAAGCAACGATTGAAAGACACACGCATTAAGTCCCCGTTAAATCCACTTTTCCATTATCCACATGTATTTTAGGCTGAAATTATCAGTGAAATTACATGTATATGATGACAATTACGCAAATAAGTCCCTATAGCCAAATTTCATAAATTTATATATTTTTGACAAATAATTTAGCCCACAAAAATTCGTTAATTAACTATTTAGTGGATAATTAATACATAATTAATATCAAATTATGGCCAAAACATACTACTTTTGACCGAAAATTATGGATGGTATATTTACATAGTAATTAATTATAAAAAATTACCATAATTAATATATTATACTAATTATGGTAATTATATTATATAATTATTATTATTGCTATAAATTAAAAATTAATATATACTTAATGAGATTAATTGTCATTTATTACTAGAAAAACTACAAACTTTCCAAAATTTTGTCCTAAAAAAGATCAAAAGCCCATTTTTTCAAGAACACATCAAGAACAATGAAGAACACAAAGAACATTTAAACCCAACCCCAAAACCATCCATCACCAATAACCTATATGTATACAATAACTATGGCCAAAATACATGGCAATTAATCCTAATAACCTAGAAGTTTCATGGATGATTCCATTCTCTTTCACTGGTTTGGAGTCATTTGATTCTTCTTTAACAGATTCCTCCTTGGCTTATTGTCCTTCTCCTTCTCTTCTTTCTCTGCTTTTAGACGAGCTTCTTCCTCAGCTTTCTTTCTTGCTTCCTTAAGGGCTTCAATCAAATTCTTCAAACAGTCTCAGTCTCTTCATCATAAGTATATATTTGAGCATCAAATTCTCTGCAACATCAGTAGGAGTCATATTTGTTTCCTCCAACAATCAGCCTATTTCGCCGAACAAAGCTGGAACCCATCAAGTCCATGGAGCCTCAAAGATAAGCAGCCATGTCCTTTTCTCTCCATTCATTCAAATCTTAAATTTCCTAACATCCCCAAAATGACGCGCAATTACAAAATTACTCTCTGAGGGTTGCCTATCCTGGGGTTTACTAAAACGGTCTTCCCTTCCATTATTTCGATCGTCTCTCCATCCAAGTCTGCCGCGATCTCGGCTTCACTTCCACTCTCCCCGACGGCTCTACCCCCGACTTCTCCACCACCATCCCCAACGTCGCCATCAAAACCACCATCCTCACCGTCTCGCGACGGCATCTCTGTTTTGGTAATTGGAGCAGCCGATTTAGTTGGTACCCATGTGTCAGCGGCATTGAAAAGGCGTGGAGATGGTGGGGCAAAAAAAAAGGGATCAGTTTTGAAGAAGGAAGAAGGAGAAGGGGGAAAAAAGATAAAAGAGAAAGATGAAAAGAAAAAGGAAGAGAAATAAGAAAATAAGAAAAAAATAATTATATTATTTTTTAGAAAATTTTTATTAATTAAAAATGCCTCGTGGTTATTTTGTCTTTAGAAGATTAACTTGATACGCACTCAGGGACGCATGTCTGTCACGGTCTAATAGATTTGTCCAAAAAGTACTTAATTGGACGTTTTTCAAACGTTTGGTACCTAATAATCCGAAATTAAAGGTTTGATACCAAATTGGGATTTTCCTAAAAGGTTTGGTACTAAATTGAGATTTTAGCCATTTTAAAGTGGTGTTTACTAAATGTTACTATATAACTTCAATCTCAATGCTTTTTTTTTTTTATATATCTTCGGTCTCAATGCTTACATATGTTAGAATATGTCAAAAAAATTTGATACCAGAATATGTTAGAAATTAAATCATGTGAATAGCTTAAATGTTGGTATAATATATACTAATGTGACTAATTGTAAAAATCGTGAAAATGATCTTTAAACATTGAAAAAAATAGGTAATTAACCACGTTTCTTTAAAATGTTGCAACATATTGTAGCCGACTAGCCACACTCATTTAGTCATTTACTATGTACGACTTTTGTTGAAAATGTCTGTATATATTTTCAGACATTAAATTTTATTTTTTTTTTGAGAAAACAGACATTAAATTTTTTTAGCTGGGACTTTTTGGTTGTAGCATTTCAAACCACATTATGGAGTATAAAATAATTAGGTAGCTTATTTCTTTACCTTTTTTTTTTTTTTGTAATCTTTCTTTTACTTTAAAAAAAATGTCGACATTAGAATCTTATCGTCACTGAAAATAAAATGTAAAAAGGAAAAGGCTGAAGTCACCATTTGGTATATGAATACTCTCAATTATTATTAAGGTAAGCATGCAATCTTGTTCAAGCCATCGTAAGAGATGACAAAACTATACAACTTGATACTAACATGTACCATCTAATTATTTAATTAGATTAGATGTATGCTTGTTCTAATTTTCCTCTATTTACTTATGCTTATATTGATTTTCAACTCTCAAGTCGCTTTCTTAAATAGACTTATGACATTAAGACTTTTTCTTTTTTAATTAATGATGTAAGTTAATCACCTTGGAACATCATCATATGATCTATGGAATTTAGTAAAGAAATTTCAACTCGATCTTCTAAATACAAAGATAATTAATCTCCTTCTCACTTTCAAATGGTAAGAAGGGAAAAGGGACAATATTATGCTAATTAACAAGGTTTTTCTTATAAAAGTAAAATGGGAGACATGTTATCCTGAACTAGCAATCCTTATCTCATACGTTTAGCTTTTCCATTTCCTTCTTAAGAGCATTGGCTCTCACCAAGCTCCCAATGGTATTCACAGCCAATTTCAGATCCTCCAACGGATTCCCGGGTGCCACTGTCTTGTACAAGTAACTGTCGAACGTCATCTTTTGCACATACTCGTCCGCGCACATCTCCACAAAAGCTTCCCTTGCTGGATTTGATCTGTAGAAGACCTTCTGTAAGACATCCAAAACCTTGTAAGTAGGCCAGTATGTCTTGTCCCACTTCTCCAAGTATTTCCTCAAGTCCCCTTCATCAACCATCTTCTTCCCATTTTGTGAACCCTCAACAATGGCCTCAGCGCACATTCTCCCACTCTTAGCGGCAAAGTAGATACCTTCGCCTGAGCATTTCGTTACATATCCAGCCGCATCCCCAACTAAGGCAACTCTCCCTAATAACCTGCGCGGACGAGGGTGCTCAGGTATTGGGTGTGCCTCCACTCTGATAATCTTACCGCCGAGGATCTTGTCCTTGGCTCTGTTCCTAGTCGCTAGCTGGAACTTCTTGATGTCACCCTTGTGAGTCACTGTGCCAGTTCCAACTGCAACGTGATCACATTTGGGGAACACCCAACCATAGAAATCTGGGGAGACATCATCACCTACATACATTTCAGCAAGATTCTCGTAGTACACCATTTTCTCATCAGGGATTTTGATTCTCTCCTGCAAATTACAGTAAAATTTTAAGAATCATTTTATGTTGGAGTAGTTGAACATTTAAATGCTTGATAGAACTAACACCTTCTGCAAAACGAGGTACATCTAATTAAAAGTCCCCTGCAACTTAACCATGAATAACATATATAATACTAACATTAAAAAGAAGCAATCCACATTCATAAATTCAAGAACATGCTTGGAAATACTCTTATTATTATTAACAAGTGGGAAAATAAATACCGTAAGATTTGCACATTATTTTGAGGTTCTAAATTTTGGATAAACTTTTAGAATTATATAGACATGAAATTTTTTTTAAAACAACATATACACATGAATTTGGATGTGAAAAACTTAGCTACTACTTTAATAATACCATCTAATTAAAGACAATACCAATTCACCAAGTGTTGAGACTAGAAGTGGTCATTATTCCGACAAGAGCGAAAGTAGGTCCAATCCTTTGAAAGCATTTCTTAGCAAAATTGGTAATAAAACGTTTCATGCTTTCGACCAACAGAAATTATTAGTCTATACTCTATATTCATCTTAGTTTTGACAATTATTATTGGCTTTAACCAAACAAACAATTGTGTAATGCTCTTAATTAGTTTAAGAGATTTACATAAAATCTAATATAATTAGTTAGTTTTGAATTAGTTTTGACAATTATTATTAGCTTATAAATTGGAGCCAAAGTTGTTGACATTAGCTTAGCGAATGTCACAAACTCTCAAATGTGTTGAAAGCTTGTTTCAACGAAAAACTAACCAGCCTTTTAATTCTCCACCTCTCTTTCCCGTAATGAAAGGACTTCCATCCTTGTTCTCTCTGATCTCTCTTCTTTCCCCACTCTCTTTGCTAAAAGCCTAAAAGAGGGAGAGGGGAACACCATCGAAAGATGGCGCAGTTCCGGCCTTCCTATAGGTCAACAGCCAATAGAGATGGCCGGAACCTTGAGATCTTTGATGCCAACACGCTAAAGTACGTTAACAAAGATAATCTTGGCCGGTCTCGCCCATCTTTCGGTACATCTTCTTCCTTCTGTCAAATTCAAAACCCAAACCCGGTTGATCATAGGAGGAAGAAGAAGAGCAGCAAATCTTCTATCACGTCGATCAAATCATGGTGGAATGAACCAAGGATGAAGAGAAAGAGGAGACTTGCTATGTATAAGGTGATTTCCATTGAAGGAAAGCTCAAGGATTCTTTAAAGAAAGGGCAAAGATGGATCAAGAGGAAGATTTCTAAGGCTGTGCATGGATGTTAAAGCAAGAAAAAAAAACGTTCACAGGAAGCAGAACTTTAAAGAAAAGAAAAGAAATTTTTTTTTAAAAAAAAAAACTATATGTCTCAAATGTTAAATCAAATGTGAGTTTTTTCATTTTTCTTGTTAATCTTCTTCCTGTAATACATGCACATTCATTTTATGTGTTCTTTCCCTGTACAAGTTCTCTTTCTTCTCTTCTCTCTTTATTTTTTGTTCCCCAAGCGTATTTATTGAAAGGATGTTAACTTTCACGCCACTGACCCAAATGGAATTAGTCACAATTCAAATAAAGCCTGGTTTCACACTTGGTAATTAAAGAAAATGGAAAAAAAAATGCTTTTTCAATATGAAGAAACTGTAATACGTTACCGGCCGGTTCTCCTCAAGAACAAGGGTTCAAAAGGCTGGTAGGAAAAAAGAAGCTTTGAAACTGTAATAATATGGTTACACAGGAATTAGACTAAAATAGTTGTAAATCAAATGCATCATCTATCATCAACAAAGTGCAAATTAAGAACCCATATCTTAGATATGTTACAAAACATACTTAAAACCATATTATTATGGTGAATCATTGATTCTGCTCTTATGACAGAAGCAATTGCTTTAAAGACTGGAGTTGAGATGGCTATTCACAGTAATTTTAGCAAAGTGGTATTTGAGATGGATTCTGAAGTTGTGTATAAATATGTAAATAGCAGCAAAGGAAATGTTCAGTGGAATGTGATCTCAGTAATTGAAGAAATTCGTGAGAAATTGAAGCAGCTTAACTGGTTGAAACTCAGGTCAGTTAAGAGACAAGCTAATAAGGCAGCGGACTGGCTAGCACAGCAGGCCAAAGGTGGGATGGATTCTGATGAATGGGCTGACAGGCCAACATCCTCTTTTGTAGGAATTTTAAGTCGTGATGGTTTTCCAGCACCTCACTAATTTTTTCATTTTTTCAAAGTCTGGGATTAGATAGACATTTTAGTAGTCTTCTTTAGCCTGGCTTTGTGCTGTATACAACTATTTCTTTTGATATATGAAATCATATCTCTTTGTTTTGTGCCAAAAAAAAAATCATACTTAAAACCACATATTTTTAAATTGAGTCTAAAATAAACAACTTGAAAAGAAATAAAGAAAGAATGTATGCTTAATTCATGAGTGGAATAAGTAAGTTTTTGGTTTAATTGTGATTAGAAGAATACCTGAAATGCAATAGCATATTCATAATCACCAGCACCAATGGCTTTAGCAACACGAGAATTAGCCCCATCAGCTCCAATCACAGCATCAACTTCCAAAGTAGCTTTCTCTCCCGTTGCACCCTTTCTCCCATCATACTCTGTATAATGCAGAACATAAGGCTCATCCCAACGCTTGGGCGTATCCATCTTCAAGAACAACCCATTTATAACAGTTGCCCCATTCTCCTTTGCCCTGTCTCTCAAGTAAGCATCCAACACTTCCCTTCTCACCATCCCAATGTACTCGTGCGGCTTCAGCGTCTGCCCAATGTCCACCGCTATGTTGGACGGCGAAATCATCTTCATTTTCGTCACTTTCCGGTCGATGATGTCCAATGGCAGGTCGAATTCACCCACCATGCAAAGTGGGATGGCTCCGCCGCATGGTTTGCAGTTGTCCATTTTACGTTCGATGAGGATTGTTTCGATCCCGCCCTTTGCCAGAGTTTCAGCCGCTGCGCCTCCTGCTGGACCGCCGCCGATGACGGCTACCCTGAGGTTGCGGTTGCTTAGGTTTGGTGAGGTTCTTGCGGCCGACACATGGAATTTGACGGTTTTGGAGAGGGTGCTAGTGTTGGTGGTTGTTGGGGTGGTTGGCACGGCGGAGCTGCGGCGGAGACCGGTGAAGGGTTTGAATGCAATGGAGCTCATGGTTGAGAAAGTGAGTGAGAGAGGGGGTTCTGAGACTGAGAGTGTCAGCAATGAGAAAGGTAGTTCGGAGTGTTTATGTAATAAAAATGGTGGATATGGTTTGGGATATGAGTGGCAGGTGGCCGTTGGATTTGGAGAATGGAGGGTGACGATTAGATTGTGGATAATGTGGGGATAGATTTGATTTTTTGTCTTAAACTTCATGGGAGCATCAGCATGGATGATATTTATGGCTGGTTTTCGGCCACGTCGTGTACTCTTTTTCATGCAAAATTTTGTCCTAATGAATAGACATTCTTATATGCTCTCAAATTCAATTTTTCTCGTAAAATTAAAATTTAAAAAAAAAGGAAAAAATCAAGCCAATCAATCAATTAAATATCTTGTAAAATATGAGGTGTTGGATTGTTTGTTGAATGAATACTCCCCAACCTCGAACATGCTGTTATAAAATCATAAATCATAAATAAGTTTCACATGTTAAGCTAAGCTCCCGCATATCTCTAGCTCCGTTGAGTTTTTCTTTTTTTTCTTTTTTTTTTTCGTTTTTTCGTTTTTTTTCCCCTTAGTACTTGAATCGGTTAATATTTTTGTTAATCAGTGTGTCTAATAGTTTAAGATTAAAAAGAGTTCATGCTATATTTGATTGTTACTTTATGTTATGGATTAATCAAGAAAATTTCAAACCATTCAAATCTGTATTATTGAAACTTTTCAGTTGATTTGAATACAAAAATAAAAATGAAAATGTATGACACTCAATCAACAAGATAACTCGATTCATATAACAAAATTCAGATACAAATTTAGAAGCAGTGGAGGAATATCTTTATCAATAGTACAATCTTTAAAATTTCACTTGTATAGATAAAAATTACATTTATTTTTCTTTATAAAACATCTCGTTTCATCTCATAATTAAACTTTGTTTCCTCTGTTTTAAAATTCAAACACGAGATCTCCAAAATAATTAAAAAAAAATTTTAGATTTTAATCCTTGGTGTACATCAAGAATTTAATGATTTATAATTGTACACATCAAGAGCAAGCATATGTTTGTTTCTTTCATTCTTTTCGGATTCTTAAAAATTTTCCGAGATAGAATATCAAACGAACAAGAATAGTAAGTTTTGAAAAACACTTTGTCAGTTAACACTTCAATAAGGGGCTGTTACCCTTGTGTATTAAAGGCTTCTCTACCCACAACACATGCCGCCTAACTACATGCATTACCTTTAGCTTGAATTGAATCTTATATATGTGTTATGTTATTTGTATAGAATTATTTTCTTTCAACATTGAGAGGAAATTGTGATAATTTACTTAGCTTGCAAACTAGTTATGTTAATTATTTTTTTTGTTACTCATGAACATGATATTGAAATGGACTTCACAATAGGAGGTAGTCATCTCCTTTCCCATAATCTCACCCCGCTCATCCCAGGTTTCGAACCCGGGACCTCCCACAAGAAGTCCCAAGCTCTTAACCACTGGGGTGTCCCCTTGAGGACTAGTTATGTTATTTATAATTTAATAATTTAACTATTAATGAATTTATTTACTTTAGTAATGTTCATAATTCATACAATAAAAGGGAAAATATTTCTTCTCTCTTTCTTCTTATTTCCTTTTTTTCTTTACTTCCTTTCCATGCAATTTCTTTCCCTCCTCCCAATCATCATACCATAAATGTATAAACACACCCAAATGTATAATAACTTCTCTCCAAAACAGAGGAAGAAGGAGAGTGTAAGGTAAACCCACCAGTTCGTTCTTAACCCTACAAAATAAAAAAATACCCACCAGGTTGTAAGTGGCAATTAGCCCATTTTAGGTGAGAGTACTGGGCTTGGTCTACTTTACTCTATTGTCTTTTGCTAGGAAAAGACTTGATCCAAATTACAGTAATATACATTATATATACGTTTGTTTGTACTAGACGTGTCTTGTGAGTTTTTGGACTTTTTCTTTTTTTCTGGGCCGAAAGTTTTTGGACTCTGTTTCCTTCCTGCTGATTTGATTTTTCTTTTGGTTAAATGCTGATTTGATTTTTCAGATATGTTGATTTCATCAACTATATATATTTTCACCAACGTTGTAACAATATTTATATTGTTGCCCAACATTTGAAAAAGAAGGCTCCAATTGGCAATTCTCCAATGCGCAAGAAAATACTAAGACATTGAAATATTTCATGTTAGGTAAACTCACCTCCACCCTGCTGCTCAAGAAACACCTTCCTCCTTTGCAATTTCCATTATATTTATTTATTTATAGTAACAAAACAAAAGCTCACGTGTCGTGCACGCTCTTTAAATAGCAAGTCAAAACTCAAAATTTGCATTTTGCACCAAGGCCAAGCCACTGTCTCCATCCAAATGTGAAATGTTTGTGTTATTTGGTCAGAAAAACATTCTTAAATCAAAATATAGTAGTATATGTTTCGGATACACAGTTGTAACAAGAAAAAAGGTAGTTATGGTTAGGTCTGAAACCCGCCAACAAAGTTGGTTCATCAGATCAATGTAACCCATTCCATTATTTCCCCCCAAACTTTTACAATTGAACATTCTAAGTTTCTTGCTCCTCATATTTCTAGACATGTTCTTCTAACAGTGGAAATTGACACAGGTTTAAAACCCAAACTTTCTATCAATTTCCCCAACACAACTTTTTTGAAAAGTTCTGGTTGAAAAAAAGACACAACATTTGGCCCTGTCTGTATCAAACATGAAGTTCAATTTGGCATTGGCTAATTTACTACTATTAAGCCTTGTGGGATTTGCCATTCAGGGTTGTCAGGGGAAGGTTGTGCAGTTCATTTTTGGGGATTCTTTGTCTGATGTTGGCAATAACAAATACCTTTCTAGGAGTCTGGCTCAGGCCAGCTTGCCTTATTATGGTATTGATTTTGGCAATGGTCTGCCTAATGGAAGGTTCACCAATGGCAGAACTGTTGCTGATATAATAGGTAATTAATTTGCTTATTTAAGACTTAATAATTCTGTTGCTTTTTCTACATGTTAATTTTTTTTTTTTGTTGCTAATAACTATGGCATTTTTGTTCAAGGTGACCATACTGGTCTCCCAAGGCCACCGGCTTTCTTGGATCCATCTTTGACAGAAGATGTGATATTGGAAAATGGGGTTAATTATGCCTCTGGAGGAGGTGGGATTTTGAATGAAACTGGAGGTTACTTTGTAAGTTTCATAACCTTGAAATTGCAGCATTTTGTTCCTAGGTGAGATGAAAAAAAATGGTCTTTAATGATTATATTTATTTATATCCCATTGCAGATTCAGAGGCTCTCTCTTTGGAAGCAAATTGAGCTATTCCAAGGGACAACTGAACTTATTAAGAACAAACTTGGGAAACAAGCAGCCGATAAGTTCTTCCAAGAGGCGAATTTTGTGGTTGCTCTAGGGAGCAATGACTTCATTAACAATTACTTAATGCCGGTTTATAGTGACTCCTGGAAGTACAATGATGAAACTTTTGTTGAATACTTAATGGAAACACTTCAGAAACAACTACAGGTAATTAAGCTGGTCCTGATCAGACAATTGCTTTACTAAATAGATCAAGTTGTTATTTAACTAGACCTAAATATATCATCTTTCTTTTAAAGGTGTTACATAGCTTAGGAGCACGAAAAGTAATGGTGTTCGGGCTAGGACCTATGGGTTGCATACCACTGCAAAGGGTCTTAAGTACAACCGGGCAATGCCAACAGAAAGCAAACAACCTGGCTCTTAGCTTCAACAAAGCTGCAAGCAAATTAATAGTCAATATAGGAAAACAACTTCCCAATTCTAGCTTCAGATTTGGAGATGCTTATGATGTCGTAGATGATGTGATTCGCAATCCATACAAATATGGTTAGTCCATTTCCCACATATATAGCAACTTCCCAATGTTAGCTTGCAAATAACATGTATTGTTTCATCAGGGACTTTTTTTTTTTGTTTTTTATCTGTTTTTGATGATTGCTTCTCACTTTGATCTTTGTTCAGGATTTAACAACTCTGACTCGCCTTGTTGTTCATTGGGAAGTATTCGACCTGCTCTCACGTGCTTACCAGCATCGACGTTGTGTGAAGATAGAAGCAAGTATGTGTTTTGGGATGAGTACCACCCATCAGATAGTGCAAATGAACTCATTGCAAATGAGCTCATCAAGAAATTTGGATTTCTTGGTGTTAATCCTGAAGCACCTACTCCTGCTCCAGAATCTGCCATTGCTCCATCCCCAGATGAATAACATGTATCATGCTTTCACTAAAATGATTGTAAAAGAGGCAATTTGCTTTAACTTCTCTGCTGAGTTGGTGTAATGTAATAAAAACTTTTAATTGTTTGGAGAATTTTATCTTTTTGGTATAAATAATCCTATTAAAAATGTAACTGGTGTTAAGTAATTTCGCATGGCCTTCCCACTGTCATCTCTCTTTAGAATTTCAGGCATCTGTTTGGCCTTTTTAACATTGGAAATCTGATATTCATATTCCAGGATCAATTCAGGTCTTTCAGGCAATTATAAGGTTTATCTGTTTGGTGCAGTGACAATTCAACATTAATAAGTCTTTAGTTTCAGCATTCTATAGTTTGGATCTTCTGGCATTGAGTATGCATGGCTGATTGGCTGTCTCTATACAACTCCAATTTTTTGTTCATTGATTTGATTATTTCTTCCTTTCTTATAGGCCTAAACTTCCTGTTTTTCCTGATCCAAGTATTCGATAGCATTGACATTTGCACTGCACTCTATGCCTAAAAATTAAATGTCTGCAGTTTCAGAAGCTAGGACCTTTAATTTTTCCATCAAAGTTATGTGGTGTTTAAATCATGTGCCTAAGCTTTGGGGTATGTACTATAAGCATGATTCTATTCTGTCTTACATAGAGCAATCAGCAGCAGTTTATGGTTGGCATTGAACAAATTTGAAAGGTAATTCAATTTTTTTTTCTCTAATTTGCTTCAAATTGGTAGTCTTGGAGCATCAGCATATTCAATTAATTCTGCAAAATCAGGATTCGAGTTGCTATAGTTTAGCAATGCCCTTTATTCGAGTCTGGGTTGGACTATTCTTGTAGTTGACAAAAACATCATTTTATTATGACAGGAACAAGCTTCTGCAACTAAAATCAATTATGGACCATGTATGCTAAATTCTGATGCAATTTATATCTTAAAATAAATGAAACACTATATGACACGCCACTCTTGTTCATGATGAGATCATGAGGATACAGGATTTAGTAAAGTCCAGTTATGCAAAAGTATCACACAGATGATAAGATCCATAAGAAAAGGCCAGAAAGTAAACCAAACACTTTAACCTATTGCTTTTAACTTTTGGCTATAGAAAAGGAAGAATGTTTCTAATGATGCAAAACTAAAGTAATTAATAAGGTCTGTAAAGTACTAATGTGGAGAAGAACATAAAGAAATACTGCTCTTTCCCGTACTTTACGGCTAAACTTACTCTTCACTTTGGTAATAGCCCAGACAAGAAGAACTTTCATGGGGCCTCCTAACATATATTTGCATTAATGTACAAGAAAACTTTTTAGCTTTAACTTTTTGAGTGAGTAGAACACAGAGCAAATCATCATTCATCTTTTACCTATGATAGGTTGGGGAATCATAATGTGGATATATAGCAAACTTATAGATCATTCATCTTTACCATGTTCACCTTTGTAAAATTTTGCAGATATATACATGATCTAAATTGCTACACATGTATGTTCAGGGACAAAAAGGAAGATCCACAGGGGCTAATCTTATTACAGAAAAAGATATTCCTTCTAGATTTGAGATTTTGATTACATCCTTAATTTTCTAGGTAAATTAATCTACTACTGCATGACTTTATGCTTTTCTGCTTTTGAGAATTAGGTTTATATTATTATGTGAGCTGCAGAAATTTCATGCATAGTTGCATGGACAAGTGTATGCAAGCTGGCTCTTGGGGATCCTGCAAGACAAATTATTCTGCTGCAAAACCAATTTCAACACCAAGATAGTGGATGCCACCAAAATTCCACTCTGAAAAATCAAAAGATCTCATTCTACCAAAGCATAAGGAGGTACTGTAACGTGGTTCATGCCATGCAATCCATTGTATTAAAAATTCTATGGTGCTTTCTGCTTTGTTTGGTAGCTATAGCAACTAAATGCACCTTCATTAATGGTATATATCAGTTGAAACGTATTATTTTCATATAGTTTATTACTGTGTATATATATAATTTCTTCCCTGTTAAAGATGTCAATGATTTGCATTAGTAGTTTAATCATCAGAAAGTAAAACCTGGGAAAAAACTGATAGTATGAACATAAGCAGCTTTTACTCCTTTGATGTATTCGACATCTTAAGATTCATACCGAGCTTTATGTTCATCAAATATAAATTAATCATAATTGCCAATTTTTACTAGAAAATTTTTGTCCTACTGCCTGATTTGTTCTGAAATTCCATAGCAAGTAATGCAGATCAATCAAGACCACATCTGTCAGTTAAAGCTGTCGTGTACCCATTCAGAGCAACTTTCTCAACCTCCAAACATTTCAAAAACTTCAAATGTGTTCTAAATTATAAAGCAACAGCTTTGTGATTGAAAATTGGAAAATTGTCTTTATAATTCTTAGAGGCTGGTTCAAACTGCATACTTAATATATGGTTCAGCATGGTTAAGTAAAGGTTTGAGCCTGAGCAAATGCAGGTGTCCAACTCCAACGAATTTCTTAATGCATGCCTTCCCAAGTTTCCTTCCAAGAAGTTGCTGCTACAAATTATTCTGACATCTGGTTTACTTTATGTCAACTGGATTCAAGATTGCTTTTTGTTGAAGTTTTAGATACGTATTTATTATTTTATGGGATAATGTCTATGAGTATGTATATACACTCAAATTCCCATGCAAAATAATATGATAATACAAAAAGGGCCAAGCAGAATGGGGAAAAAAAGAAATGAATGCTTACCACATCAACTTCCACTTTCTCCACTAAAAACACAAAGCACATGTTAAATAAAACTTCCATTGAGATATTTACAAGGTTTTTGTGATGTGAGTGGTTCACCTAACAAGTTGCTTTAAAGAGTGCATATTGGATTCTAATGAACCTTTTTAAGAACTTGGTTGGTCTAACACCAAACTGCAGAAAGTATACATTTTCTTAATTCAGTATTTTACTTGAATGGGCTCTTCTTTTACCCAATTAAGTGCAAAGCACATTGCAAGGACAAGCATTTCTCACGGAAAAGTTTGCAGAAACTGGCTATTGCACGTAACCTGTCACGCAAGCAACTTGCGCCATTTTTTCAGCTTTTAGTAATTCCTGAAAGACAAGAGAATTGAGAGTTTTGCTCAGTTCCATCATCCATTAATCCAACTAAGACATACATCCCCTCTGTTCTGCAAATTTCTTCTTAAAATGTCATCAGTTAGCTGTAATAACATATATTTTGCTTGTTTGAATCTACAACTCTCACTACTCATAGTGAAGTTTCTAAACATGACATATTAAGAGACAAGAAGAAACACAAAACATACATCAGAAACAGGAAATCTGACCCTATGGACTGCCAAGCCTAATGTCCAACTCTAAGCTGCCAAGAAATTTCAGTTGTGTGAAATCCCAAGGACTCAAGCAACAGTAAGATAAAAGTTACCCCTTCTTAATGAGAAATGAATTGAACACTTCCAAAATGGAAAAAAATTCAGTTGAATGTTAAAACCATGAAAGCTTCCCTTGTAAAGCAGGAAAAGGCTATGAAGGTGAAGCTAGTTGATCTACTATACAGACATGAGACAGAGTTTTTGCAGTTCTCAAAAGATTAAACGATATCTTGTGCAGTTGAACCAAGCAGAGACTTGTAGTTAATTTACAATCCATCTCATCAAACTAAACAAGGAGATTAGCAATTTGATTAAAGTTACTAAACATTCATTTCACTGAAAATTCTACTACAATTAGTTCTCAGTCCTTGCTCTCTTCCCCATTTCTCTCTGCAGTACTATTACATCTTTTCAGTATATCTCTCATTACAAATTAACTTCCCAAATATTAACTCAAACCTACCCCCCAGAAAAAGAGACAAGAAAAACAATTTTAAGAAGCTAAACAAATTGAGAGATTATAGATCAAAATCATGTTTACAGCTATCTTAATTAACACTATATTATATGATAATTATATATATATATGAAGAACATAGACCTACTATTCAGAGAAACTAACAATCAGCACATCTGCCAAATTGTGGCCTTGGAGTGTGGCGGTTATTAGCTCCTGATCCCGGATAATCATTCAGCTCCACAACCATCCTCCCCTTAACAATTTGTGACTCTGCACTTCTCTCTGCAGCTACCTGTCAAAATATAAAGAACATGTCATTAAGTTGAATATCGAAGATTCAAGCGTTTTGCATAAGAAGAAAGATGTATTTCATCATCTGATTTGATGATATAGTAATAGTACCAGGTGAGTATTCTCTGGAACATGATGAATTTGAGGTCCATGCATTAGGCTTCCGATTCCTGCAAGCAAACATGGGATGTTATGGCATATGTTGAAAGATAAGAATGAGCGAACGAGAAAAATAAGAGATAGATGTTACGATTTATTGAATATTTACTTGTAGTTGGGACAGCATTCAAGCAGATGATGTGAGATAAACCCAATAGAACAACGAGTAATCGAAAGAGATTGCTTTCCATCGCTGACTTGCTATACAAGTCTTCCTTGTGGACAACTTATATACTTATAAAGCTACCACTGATCAATATATACATATTCACATCATGACTTTTCTAGATGTTTATGGTGATGATAGAGGGTAAGAACCATATTCCAAAGTCAAAAAGTTGACAGCAACAGGAGAATTTGTGGGGGCTTAACGCGTTTCCAATTTCAGCAGAGCTTGAAATTCACTCTTTTTCACTTTTATAACCCTCAAAGCAATATGAACCATTGATAAGAAAACAAAATACTGTATACACCAAGGCTAAGTGGAGGGAGATATCATGAAAATTTATATATATTCAAGCCACAACATGAGTAAAAGATGGAGCTAGCACATTGTGCAAGTGGAAGGTGACAGAAGAATGAGGTCTGCAAATTTATATAATTTATAACCCTAAGGCATGCTACATGGTGGAAATTATCATTATTATCATTTTAAACAATGAATTGAATTGGTAGAAGCATGAAAAGTTCGGTATCATGAAAAAGCAGAATACCCTTAAAGCTAGAAGAACAGTTCAATTTGTTTTTGCTGGATTTGAAAAGGGGCAACATGGATTTGAAAAATGGAAGCAGAAAGGATTAATGCTATCAATTATGGTATAGCAACTTGCCATTTGCCTCTTTAGGTTATTACATCCAACTCCAAGGTCATACACATGTCTAGTTTTCTTTTTAGTTGGCCTTAATCAGATATCTAAGGAGAAGAATAAAAAAACGATGGAAATTCCACTGCATTGCCATATTGCAGAAAACTTTCCATTATCCAAATTTGTGCATGTTTGTGCAATATCACCTAACCGGCTAGTGCTTTACATCTTTAATTCTCGAATAATCTATATATATTAAACGAATACGAATCATAGTCTTAAGATGTAACAGGCATTATATATTATTCATGTCAATGGAATTCAGCAAATATCTGCTTCTGTATTTATCAGATGGAGAGAGGTCGACTTTCACTTTAAGTACATCCAACTTTTCTGCTAGATTATATAATTCCTCTGGTTTATAACTTACTCCTAATAACAGTTTTACTCCTGAGTATTGATAATAATAATAATATGAGCAAAAGTATTCAAGAATGGTTAGGAGACTTGGTAAGGAGTTTGAGCAAACTTAATTTGTGCATGTTTTTTCTTGGTCAATCAAGAAAGTCAAGTTTTCAAGTATAATAATTTAAAGTCCACTAAAAAACCAGGCAGAGAAGTCGGTTCATGAATATTTTTTCCTTAATGAAAACTAATTAGTCAAGTTTCCAACATTTGGTAGTGGTTGCACTTGCACTTGCGTGGCTAGAAAATTTTTTGGTTAAAGTATAGACAGTGTAGCAAACAACTTTTTAAAGCCATCATCAAAGTGAAAAGGTTGACTTATTAACAAGCAAACAAAGAGCTAAAAAGCTTTCATACAGCATGCAAATGGATGAATAAAAGTTAAAAAGGAAAAAAAGTTACAAATACATAATTAAAGGGTTTAAATTCTATTAGGATCATTCTAATAATGGGTGTTTTTAGGATTCCATTAGAATGCTGTCACCTAATCAAATTTGAATCATTATCAAATTCTAATTTACACCCTGCTACACCTTGATTAAATTTTTATTAATTATCTTAACCTAATCTTAACGTTAATTAAAAATTAAAATTAACAAACACAAAAAAAAGTTAGAAATTTAACTTATGAATTAGTCCAAAAAAAGAAATTTAATCCTAGAAAAACAATCAAGAAGATTAGGAGAAGCGGATTAGGAATTCTCTTTTGTTTCCTAAATAAATCTCTACATCTCCCTATTTTCCAAGTAAAATTTAGTAAATTGTTTCTTGGGAAATTAATTTATATTTTGTTGGAGAAATTTTACTATTCTGCACATTCAAACTAGAATTAACTTATCAATCTGATAATCCGCCATTAATCCCAACAACCCATTATTACCATTGAAATCTTCAAATTCACCATATTTCGACATGTTTAGTGACAAGGAAGATGTTGCCGCTGATAATGGCGATGAATAATTCATTATGATGAAGAAGAAGCGGTAAAAAAAGAAGAAGAAAAAGATGAGATGAAGAAGAAGCGGTACAAAAGAAGAAGAAGAAAACGGTACAAAAGAAGAAGAAGAAAACGATAAGAAGAAAAAGATGAGATAATTAAGGTTAAGATTAGGTTAAGGTAATTAATAAATATTTAATCAGGTGTGGCAGAGTGTAAATTAGAATTTAATGATGATTAAAATTTAATTAGATGACACTATTCTAATGAAATCTTAAAATCACCCCTTTTTAGGATTATCCTAATAGAATTTAAACCCATAAAAAAATGTAACCTCTTGCCTCTATTGAATATAATATCTTTGAATAACTTTTAGTCAACTTATGGAACTTAATTATTAGAGATAGATTATATGCGTGTTGGTGGTGGTAAAATTGCTATTAATCGAATTATTACCCTCAATTTTTTACTAGATTTCGTTGTTTGAAAAGAAGAAAATGTACGGATATTGTTGTGTATATGTATATGTTTTTGTGAAAGATCTAAAGTTGAGGGTAACAATTACTATTGCCAAAAACTATTTTTTTCATAATTACATCACTTCATGCTTTGGTAAGTTCAAGATTGATTCATTTACTTCAAAAGTACTGTCTCAACAAATATACTTTTGCGAGATCGAATTCGTGCCCTTACCAATTAGAGGCCACACTTGTGATTGCCATTGGTGTTAAAAAAGAAAATGCTCAAAGGGATTAAGCCATCCACGATCCAGCTAGTTATCTAGGCTTGTCAAGCCCAATTAAGCTATTGGGTCAAAACCTAAAGCTGGAAAAAGAAAATCTAAAACGGAAGAAGCAAAAATGACTATCTCTGGTGTCGGCCCACTTTAATTCCTATTCTGAAATGCAAACCTAACCGCTAATGCCTAATTGGACTTCATGGACACTTTTGAGTTATGGACTGAACTTTTATCCTAGCTCAGTTTGGCTACTTTTATTTCCCATCCTCAAACCTCAAATTATGAATTTCTTATTGTAAAAAAAAATTCTAATAATGCATGGGTAATTATTTGATACACAGAAGCGTAAATTTTGGACTCCACAGGCAGTTTGTGGAGTTGACACATGTCAATTTTCTGAATTAATTAAATTTTAAATATTTCAATCTAGTTCCTAGGGGACACATGTCACCCTTCATGACCCGCTTGTGCAGTCTGTTAAACTCCACTGACGGTGTATTATATATAAACCCATAATGTATATGGTAATTATTTGATACACCGGTGGTGTAAATTTTGGACTCCACAAGCGTGTTGTAGAGTTGACACATGTTAATTTCTTTAATTAATTAAGTTTTAAATATTTTAATCTAGTCCCTAGAGGACACATGTCACCCTTCAAGACCCGCATGTATAATATGGTAAACTCCACTAACGGTGTATTGAATAATATTGAATAATCTTACTACTGTTAATATATATATATATATATATATTATATATATACTCACACTGAGAATCTATTTCTCGATTCCAGATAAGTCATACTTATAAATATAATCTATATATATTCCGTTATTCCCAAATTTCATGACTTATCAAATTCTCTTTTATGTTTATTTTTTAATTTTTATCATTATATATAAAAGGGTTTCTTTTTTTATCAACTCTGTAACATTTAGTAGTCAAATTTTTGTATTAAAAAAAAAGTAGTCAAATTAGATTAGACACTCCCGAACTCCATCTCTTGGTCTAGTGGTAAAAGATTAGGGAGTTCACCAAAAGAGTAGGGTTGTAAACGAACAGAACACAAATGAATATGAACAAGATTCAGGCTTGTTCGTTTATATTTTGCTTGTTCGAACTCGTTCGTATTTGTTAAGATTTTTTGATGTGTTCGTTTGTATTCATTTATTAAGTACTTCGGATGTTCACGAACACGTTTGTGAACAATATCAATAAATTTTCTTTTAAGATTTTTATGTATTTATAATTTTTTTTCTTTCTATTAATAATTTTCTTTTAAAAATCCCTTTAATCTATACCTTACTATTAAGTTATCCTCAAACTGCTGTATGCTCAGTATTTGATTTTTCTACTGCTGACATTTGTCCAAAATTCATTGGTTGGGAGAAAACGAATATATTTTATATTTGGAATTCCAAATAATATTTATAAATAATATTTAGAACATTAAATTATAATCAAAGTAAAACTCCATTTCTTTTTTTTCTAATAGATAATTATTTAAATAGGTATTAGTATTCTAACAATATTTCCTTCTATTTAACTTAATTGCTATTACATAAGATAAAATTTTATTTAGAATTGAAATTACTCAGTTTCAATCATAAACCAAAAAACCCGATGCAAATTCGCGGATAAGAAACTAGATATCATCCCCGCGCATTCACATCGGGTTTTTCGATTTATGATTGGAACTAAATAATTTCAATTAGAAGGAAATATTGTTAGAATTATAATATCTATTCAAATATTATCTAGTGAAAATGAAATGAAGTTTTACTTTGATTATAATTCAATTTTCTAAATATTATTTATAAATATTATTTGGAATTCTAAATATATGATAGTATATATTGGTTTTCTCCCAACCAATCAATTTTGGACAAATGTCAGCAAGAGAGGAGCCAAATACTGAGCATACAGCAGTTTGGGGATAACTTTAAGGGCCCGTTTGGTTCAAGGGTATCCTGAAATTTACCCGGGAATCACGTGCGATGACCACGCGGTTCCCATGTTTGGTTACTATTTGAGTGGGTTATCAAATACCCGTGATATACCATGACGCGCCATGATTCCCGCTATGCACTTCACGCTCTTCAATCCCTAAACCCACGTTTTGAGGGGGCCAAAATATTAGCCGGGTATTTCACTAAATCGGCTATGTATTTTTTTACCATTTTATCCTCGCAATCTTTTGCTATTTACAACTTTATCCCTGACATATATAACCCATTTTTTCCCCAAAAAATTCATTTTCTCAACTCCTTCATCTCTATTCTATTCGACCCTCTCTCTCTCTAGAAAATCGACGCCGCTGTTTTTGGCCAAAATCATCGATATCTCCCTAGATCTCCGGCGCCGTTCGGTTGGGTTTTGTTGCTCTTCACCGGATCTACTAATTGATATGATTTTTATCATGTTCTCTTTAATATAATTGATGTTCATGGTATCATATTGTTTTTGAGCATTTTCGTTTTTCTTTTTTATTTCTATCATTATTGCTTGTAGATCTATTGTATGCTTCTGATTTAATTACATTGGTCTGTTTATTGTATATTTCGGTATATGCATTGGTCATTTTTGTTGTCGTTGGCTGTGTGAATGGTTGAGGTATTGGCTTGAGATTTTTGGCTCTCAGAAGGACAGGTTGGGTATTGTATTTGGGCTCTGTTTTTTGGGTTAAAATTCCAAATCTTAAGGGTTCTATATTTGGGTGTTTATTATTGTATATTTTAGAAATTTATGTGTTGGCTGTTTTTTGTCTCTGTTTTCACTGTTAAGTTTCTGAAAATTGGAGTTTTTGGTTGATGTTACTGTTTACTGTGTGTACACCAGTACCTTATAAGTTGGGTTGGTAAATGCTTTGGTTAATCAGGTTAAGTATGCCATTTTTTACAATTAGGTCAAATATGGTTTCGCGTGCTCAGCTGATGGATATGGATCCAATGTTGCAACTTATAAAGCTTCAGACTACCCCTCCTCTTGAGGTATGGTCTGAGAAAGAAATAGATACCCTTGTGGATGTGCTAACTGAGCATTGGTTTGAGTGTGAGGTCCCTTATTATACTGATGCTCAAGCTTTGATTCGAGATACAACGAGGGTTTGGAATCGCTTCAGGGCTAGGTGTCCTAATAAAAAAGATGATGAACTTGAATTTTGGCGTCAAGTTGGAGGTTTAAAAAAAATTCGACCTTGCGGACTCTATGATTGCTTTTGGCTTTAGGTTTAACAGATTGAACATGTTAGAGGGTTCGGATGAGCTTTGGAGTAAGTGGGAACACAAATTTCCAGATAGTCCATCCCTTAGGGGAAAGGTTTTTAAACACTGGACCCAGCTGCGGATGATGTTCAAGGATGATGTTTGATCTTAGTTAGGGTTTGGGTTTGTAGTCTTGTAGGTTTTAGTTTGTAGCTTATTGATCGATCTTAAGATGGATGGTGTAATATCTATGTAATCTTGTTATCTTTGACAATGTGGAAGCTTTATGTAATATTGTTATATTTGATAATGTGGATGCTTTATATAAATGTTTACTTTATATAACTATGGTTTCAATCAGTACTATTGTGTTGCTTATGATGGATGGGTTTAATATATGCTATATGTGATAATATGTGGGTTGAGTTTATGGTGTTTCGTTGATATGTATGTTGTAGAAATGAAAGGAGGAAACAGAGGTAGTGTCCCTAAAATGATCTGGTCTGTTGATGGGGAGAGGATGTTGTTGGAGTGCATGCAAACCCTCCCCACTAACAATGGCTATTTCGGCCCAGGCTGACATGAACATTTGGCTAGCATGATGAACACTCAAATTGGTGCAGTCAAATTTAACGGGTACAATGTGCATAGCATGACTAGGGTTTTCAAAAGGTAGTATGCTATGATTGAAATGTTATTGTGTGATGGGTTCGGCTACAGCGAGGTAACACATCAACTTGTTGGATCTGATCAGATGTGGGACGCTTGGTTGGAGGTACTGTGATTGTTGTTGCATAATTGTTCAAACTTTTGACAGATTACTAAGTGCAGGGGTGTAGATAATAAAGTTAGCCTAACATTTAATATTTGTACTTCAAATTATGTCTAGGCTCACGCTCGCGATCCATTTTCAAAGGATGTCAGGTGATTGATGAATCAACCATTACCTCACTACCCTATGATGCAGCAACTGTGGGGAGCCAATAGAGGTGTTGATGATGGAGCTGCTGCCGGTGAGGGAAATGGTGGTGATGCAGATCATGAAGAGGGTCAAATTGAGGCAGTGGTTCAAATTGAGGAAGTGGATTAGTTATAGGTCATAGCTTTAGGGTTTAGGAAATGGCTTTAGGAATTAGGAAATGGGTATTGTTGAACATTTATGTGTTAATTTTATTGAGTTATGCTTTGTTGAACAGAATGTGGATGTTGTTGGTATGTGGAATTTTTACAATTTATTAGGGTTTGCTTACATTATTATGAACTTTATGTTTGGTATGAATAATATTTGGGTTTCTTATATGTGATATTTTATTATCTATTTTAGGAGTTTTTCAACCTATGGCAAAAACATATGTGCTTTATGTTGGCCATAGACCCGGTATATATGACACATGGTCGGAAGCACATTCGCAAGTGCATGGTTTTCGCGGTGCAGTTCACAAGTCATTTGCGAGTCGATAGGAAGCTGAAAATTCATTTTTGGCGTATTGGGAAATTAATGACAATGAGGGGGAGGAGAAAGTGCAAATGCATGGAAAAGAATCGAAACTTACATTTCGTTGGTTTCATATCCTGTTTGCTCTAATTGTAGGAATAATTGTTGGAAAACTAATTTGATGAACACTAAAATAATAGGTCAAATATGTATGTAAAATATGTTATGCACCTTTGTAAGAAGTAGGCAAAACGACATTATAATGTTTTCAGTTATATAATAAGTATGCTTATTATGCCTATGCTTATCAATGGGGGTAAGTCAAATAATTTGCCAACAATACCCATCAGAAGCCCTTATTTAACTAACACAAACATGGGTATTTAATACCCATCACAGCCCTTATTTTACGTGGTCATCATAAATATCAATGGGATACCCGGTCATTTCACTTAACCATGTACATACCTATCAATCCTCATAACCATGGGCATATTTGAAACCCACGAACCAAACGGCCCTTAAGTAATAAGGTATAGATAAACAATAGAGTATTATAAAATTAAAAAATATATAATTATATATATTACTTTATTATAAACGAACCATAATCGAATATGTTCGTGAACATAAACGAACCAAACATTTATTGTTCATGTTAGTTTGTTTATTAAACAAACATAAAAAAAATTTTTAAACTCCTTTTTTACTTTGATAAAGGAACACAAATGAATACTTACCAAATACGAACACAAAAATCGTTTACCAAACGTTCGGTTCGTTTTGCACTACAACCCTATAAAAGAGTAGGGGTCCAAACCCCACTCTTGCACCTCCCCTCATATAAGACCAAAAAGAATTAGACACTCCTGGTAATCCAGACTCAACCGACGTCTCGGAACCAATTGGGAGAGAAACTCTCCCATTACATAAAAGGGTTCCAATGCAAAATATTATTTGCTCCTTTCTCTTCCTATTGAAATTGTAACACCAACTAAAATCCTTTGCCTTCCCCATTCTCAATATTAGCAATTTGAAATTTTAAAGCTCACTACTATTATTTTACCTTTTCTCAATGAAAGATTTTTTTCTTATTACAACGTCATTTTTTCTTTTGTATCCACATCAGCTTCTCTTCTCCCTTGTTTAACTTTTATTAATTTTTTGGTGAATTTAACTTTTATTAATTGAACATTAATATTTCTTCTCTCTTTTCTACACTATTGTGATATATGACCTAAGAATCCCCAATCTCAAGCTATATTTAATCTACTTTGATTAGGTGGAAAAGTGAGTTGAGAGAATTGACTTTCAAAATCTCATGTATTTCCTTGTTCTTGAATCTCGATAAAAGTAATCATTTACAGACATCTACCTATCTTATATATTTATCCATTCGTTAAAAATGAAATACTCCATCCGTTACAAATTGAATGGCCATCTTACTTTTTTGGGAGGTTTCAAAATAATGTCCACTTTCTTAAAATGGCAAACACTTTTACATACATTACCCTTCATTTAAACACTAACATTTGATGGGACCCACCACTTCATAACACTTTTAAGGTTATAATTGGAAAGCACACACCAAAATAACACCTTCCCTTAAACTTTGTGTCATTTACAAAGTGGCCATTCAATTTGAAACGGAGGAAGTAACAATTAATATACACTCTCTTGATCTATCAATTAACTAATCTATTAGTATAAAATGTTGGTCCCCTCTGCAGGTTAATAACATTCAAATCCAACAATTTCAAATTGTAAAAAACAAAAAAGAATTAATAACAAATATAGTTATCCTAAAGTAGATGTTTTATGCTCGATGTGCCCAAAAAATGTTCGGATGCTCAGAACCTTTATTAACACTGTTCATTTACCTTATAATATTCCTCAATTGGACCATTGTTTTCTTATTCCATGTAAGATGTTGCTTTAACATCTAAACTTTGTGCCAAAAAAGTAATGATAAAGCTAAGTCGTATATTCTTAAGAATTGTCTTAGCAAATTGTTTAAGTTAACAGTCACAACTTTATCAACATGTCCTAATCAAGAGCTTAGCTTAATTTCTTTTTCTATTTGGTATTTGAGCTTAGCTTGATCTTAATCATGACATGACATATTAAAAAAATATAACCCCTTAAAAAGCATGCTTATTAAACTGTATTAACCGCCCACGCGGCCGTCCCAAATTATTCTAATCCAACTTTAATTTTGTTTATTACAAAGTTACTTTCTGAATTAGACATGTTAATTAAAAATTTTTAACCCTCAGCTCAAGTATATATCTATCTAATCTAATTAAATTATTCCAACGATAATCAGTTGACCCTTTTTCACACACCGAAAGATGCATTGCATTAGGTATCTCTTTTTTTTTTTTTTTTTATCTCCTACGTGTACCAATTTATAAAATTTGATAACCCAAAAAAATATTGAAAAGAAAAACAAAAGCAAACAAGAAAATGAGAAATTCTTTCACTAATAGGACACGTGTCTTCGTGTAATAAGGCTCCGACAAGAGCCAAAAAGAGATATGACAAGTGTCAAAGTCACCAAGGATTTACACGTGTCCGACAGTGGACACGTGTCGCAGACCCACTGCCGTATTTCAAGTTAGTCAAATGCAAGACCTTTAGATATCCAATACCAATAGATTTGGCGAGGACGCGAGGTGTTGGGCCCACTTTGACATTTGTATTTAGTTGACGTGGCAAGCTAACGCGTTTAATTAATTAATTATTAAAACTTAAATCTGCTATTTGTGTGAGCTGAGCTGGAACGATTGCAACGTATGGAAAGAAAATATCCAATAGAAGCATGCCACGTACAGATAATGACTAGTTAAACAAATGGGGTGCACTTTTCCCTTTCTTTTTGTTTCTTATTTGATCTCTTTTTTAATTTTTTTTGAAATCTTTTCCGCTGATACAAATATTAGAATTAGGGCACTTTTGTTTTTCTCTCTTTTCTTTTTAATTTTTATTATCTTTTGATTTTGAAGCTTTGGTCAATATAACACACATTGAATTGAATAATCTTGGTGTAAAAAAAAGAAAAAGAAAAGGACTTTGATTTCTTATTATCATCAAATAAATTATGGGTCTAATTCCTACTCTTAATGACTCTCATCTTGCTATTCTTAATGCTCCTATTAAGGAATCTGAAATCAAATCAGCCATTTTCTGCATTGGCTCTTTCAAAGCAACTGGCCCTGATGGATTTAACTCTTCTTTTTTTAAATCTTTCTGGTCTAACATCAAAGGTGAACTTATCCCGGCTATTCTTTCTTTTTTCTCTACTGGTCTGTTATTATCGGAATATAATGAAACTACAATTGTGTTAATCCCCAAGGTGCCTCAACCATCTAAAGTTACTCACTTTAGACAAATTAGTTTGTGCAACATAATCTATAAAATTATTTCTAATATCATAACTGATAGGTTGAGACAAATCATTCCTGATCTTATTGGCCGTTTTCAAAATGCTTTTGTTCACTCACTAAATAGAAAGAGAACTGGACACACAAATGAAATGGCCATTAAATTAGATTTTGAAAAAGCATATGATAGGATTGAATGGTCCTTTCTAGCACAAACTCTTAAACGACATGGTTTTCCTCCTAAATGGATTAATTACGTGCTCACTTGTGTCTCAACTGTCAAATTTAAACTTCTCATAAACGGTGAACTTTCTCAGCATATTCTCCCATCAAGGGGTCTACGACAAGGGGACCCAATGTCTCCTTTCCTTTTCATCCTTTGTAATGAGGTTTTAATTCGTATGCTGAACTTTCAAACTCTCAATAACTCTTTCATCCCGATTAAAGCTTCCAAAAATGGCCCTCCTATCCCTTGTCTCTGCTTTGCAGATAATTGTTTTATTTTCTCCAGAGCAAGTTCTTCCTTTATAACAAATGTTGCTGCTGTCTTGAAAGTGTACTGCTTGGGTTCTGGTGAACTGATCAACTTTGAAAAATCTTCTGTTCTGTTCTCTCCTAATACTCCTTCCCATGTTAAACAAAATTGTTCTAACATTCTTGGCATTTCTAATA